>CAJVPU010001547.1:0-12627 GCA_910591775.1 Dentiscutata heterogama | reverse complement strand
TTAAATATAAAATAAAAAGAAATTTTTAAAAGTAATTAGAAAGAATTATTAAATTTAGAAAAATTTAATAATTTAGACAAGATATTCGATAGGAAGATATAGTAAAATATAGCAGGATAGATATAATATAAGAAGAAGAAAATTTAAGAAAATTTTTGTTTCATGTAATATTACCCAAATATTATTTTTGGGATCTCCTAGTTAATATAAAAGCTATAGTAAGGAAAAATAAAATAATTGTTTTTAAGGTAGTATGAGAGTATCTTGTATAACAATAAGATGATTAGTGAAGACCAAATTATGCAAGGGTTAAAAATAAATGAATTAGAGAAAAAATAAAGTTATAAGAAAGAAGAAAGAGCAAGAAGCAAGAAAGAAGCAAGAAAAAAAAAAGAAAAAAAGAAAAAAAGAAGAAAATAAAATAAAAATAAAAAAATATAACTTGTATAGAAAGAGTTTATCACAATAACACAAAGAATTGCAGGTCCTGTCATTGTTGCCAAAACTGTAATATAGAAAGCTAGCCTTGCTAACTATACTACTTGGCTTAATATAAAGAGAGTAAGGATATATATATACAAAAGGTAAAACTCAAATAAAATCCAAAGAAAACTCAAATATAACTCAAAAGAAATAAACTTAAAGGGTATAAACTCAAAAATAACTCAGAATATAGGATATAAAATATAGAAAATAGGAAGAAAAACCTGAAAAATACAATAAAAATAAGATAAAAACTCAAGGAAAACTCAAGGAAAACACTATAAAATTACAATAAAACACAATAAAAAGAGCATATACATGGTAGTGGATATATAGTCAAAGGTATATTATTTATTTAATAGGGAAAAGGTTAGAAAAATACAAGTTAGAACCTGGCAAAACCTATCCTGCCTTGGGCAAAAAGACAGGGTTTTTACTGTATATCTTTTAGAACTCTATATAAGAATAAATAATATTTTGTGCCAATAGGTCTATGTCTGTACTAACAGGTCTGTACTATTGGTCTGTACCAATGGGTCTGTGTTAACGGGTCTGTACCAATGGGACTGTACCAATAGGTCCCGTGTCACAGGGATAACAGATTATTATTATTCATTATCTTTTATAGTTATATATCTTTAAACCTTAATAACTCATTAACTATTAACCTGATTAACAAATAGTAAAAACTATGCTAAAGAAATTGCTATTAAGGATTCTATTAGTGGAATCAGAGTTGTATTACAATTAGAAGTTACAAAGTTATTTAATAAAAATTTAAAAATACTAATATATTACTAATATAATAATACTATTATTTCTCTTCAAATAAGCTACATACAACTAAACAACAAACAAATTATCTTACTTTATATACTTAACTACTCTAATTTACTCCTTTATAACTACTATCATCAAAACCAACTACATAACCTTTTTTAAAATAATATTTTCACAACAATTCTATTCTTTACAATAACTCTTTCTTTTGTTTATTCAAACAATCATATGCAATATCTCTCTAAAAATTCATTGTTGCTTAACTCAACTCCTTTTCTTATAGCTAAATTTCTAAAACTTTAAGCTTTTTTTTTAACATTTTGAAGACTAAATATACAAAATTTTTATTAGTACTATTTTTTTAGTATTTTTTCTCTTTTTTTATCTTTATTATTTATTTTATATTCCTATTTTTCTACTTACTATTCTTCTTCAGAAAAACCTATACTAGTAATTTTATATAGATATTTATTAACTAAATCACTATCTTCAATTTCAACTATTTCTTGATATGCTAAAACATTCTGTTTAACATGTTTTTTTGCTTTGATACTACTTGTAGCTTCAACTACTACTTGTCGAGATGGAAGACTTTATTTATAAGCACACTTCAAATGACTATTTGAATAATTATGTTTGTTCATTTTAATAACCTCCAACTTAATTTAAATGACTTTCATCACAACAAGAATATATATAGTATAAATTTTAATCTATATTTAAATTACAATTATCAAAATACAAGGACAAATTAACGAAATTTATTGGATAATCATTGACAAACCAGATTTTCAAAAAATGTACAATTTTAAAATTTTACTATATACACCAAAGTAGTTTAGTGTTAGAGTGCATAACCTGCAGGGTTGTGTATTCAATTCCATTGGTAGGATGTTAAACCTAGTACACTGTGATAACAGGTACTGACTACATATATCGAATGTTCTTTTTATTTTATTCTTTTTTATTATTTATAATTTCTTTTTAACTTTCCTTTACTATTACTACTATTTAACTTATACTATTACTTTTATTTTAACTTTATTACAATTCTTTTTTAACTTTATTATACAGTATTTATAACTATCAACTTATATTAAATTTTTCATATTGCAAATAACTTATTTTTTATATATCTTATAGTATTATTATCAAACTTTATACTTATCTAGAACTTATTTAGATTTGTATAAAGTTTTCAAATCTAGATAAGTCTTGGCCACTCTAGTAGGTTTAGATTATGGATAATAAACTATCTAAGCTTTTATTCTTGTATATAATTTATATTTATTTGTTAATATACAAATTAAGTTTTTATATAATTTTATATTTATATAACTACTTATATAAATTATTAAATAAAGATACAAGCAAGGCCTTACTTTAAAACCAAAAAAAAAAAAAAAATTATAAACACATTAATTCAAAAATATTTAAATATAATAAATAGTGAATTACCAATATGTATTTTTAAAAAATAAACAAATATACAAAAACTTAAGAAGATGTTTAATCATTATATAAAATTATAGAAGATTCCTAGTCTAATAACTACTTGGCCAACTCTTTTTTATATTTGATCACAACAAAAAAGTTCTATTATTTAATTTCTACTTATATTATAAAGTATCTACAAACCTGATTATATTTTTTACAAGAAAGAGTTACAAGTATGGTAAGCTATATTTACTGCTTGCAAACGTATTAATATAACTCTTGTTGTAGAAGAATCATCTATAAAACTTTGAAGCAAAGAATTAAACTCTACTGTTAACAAAGAATTATTAAAAAATTTTTATAAAAATAATCTTATTTAATTAAATAATAATATTTTCTTTTTAGTATTAAGCTTATAGTTAATCAGAGATTTGCAAGATAAATCTTAATAAAACAGCTTTTAAAATCTAAATAAAAAAGAATTAGATGGTATAATTTGTATTTTTTAATTATTACTTATTTTAAATATCATATTCTTAAAAAAGAATTAAGTATAAATAGTTATATATAATAATATAATAAAAAATTTTAATTGAATTTAATATTTAATACTTATTAGATTAAATTAAATACAATTAACAAGGCCAGAGAACATGTTTGGCTTTATAGACCAGGTGCATTGTCTCTAGAAAAACCAAAAAAAAACTATTTAATGATTAACAAATATTTAAAAAAAGCAATTTAAACTGTTTTTTCAAAATAAAAATAATATTACAATGAGTTCATATTATATAGACTTAAAAACAAGATTACTAATCCTGTATTTAAAGAATCAAAAAAATAAACTATAAAAAAAATTTAGTAAAATATATTAAAATAGTATAAAAAAACTATCTTTATAGCAAGACTAAATAAATTAAAAAATCTTAAGTACTATGAAGATCTTGGCAAACTTTGTATAATCTGTAATAACAAATAATATTATTAATAAAGATTTTCTGGTTAGTTGATATATATTTATATAGTTATTTTTAATATAAATTTATAATTATCTTATTAATTATATAATTTTATTAAAACAAAATTTTAAATTGTTTTAAAAAACTCAAAAAATATATAATATAAGATTATAAAAAGAATTAGAAGTCAGAACAGATAGTTATATAGAGTATAATTACTATATTTCATATTGTCAATATTATGCATATGATAAATATATCAAATATTATAACACATAATACTGTAATTGCAATCAATTATTTAATGTTAAATCTATATATAATTTAGTATTGCTAAATATTTATTTATAAATTTTAAATTCTAAAAAACAATTATTATATTATTTTTTATACCAAATTTAAAAAGTATATCTAAATACTTAATATAAATTAATATTAGCCAAGCTTAATTATAATAGCATACTTTTTATCACAGACTATAAAATGTATATACTCTTCAGTCTTTACATAAACCAAAAAGTGAATTTTATAAGAAATATGATTAAACTTTATATATATATAATTTTGGTTTTTACTAAAAAAAAAACAAAGCAAGTTAGAAGTTGTAGTATATAATTATAATACTAATATTTATTGAATAATATTTTAGGAGGTAGTAGGTCAAAAAAAATCTTATTTTAGTTTAATTTAATTAGCTAAATGATATTATCTAGAAGTAGGAATAAATTTCTATAGTAAATAAATATTAGGTAATAAATATTATAGCTCTTATTGATTACTAAATACTAAGCAGAATGCTTGGTTTATAGTATTAATATTTGAAATTATATTCTAAAAATAAATAAAAAAAACTTCAAATAAATTAAAATAATATTTAATAATAGATCTTATTATTATAACTCTGAGCCAATAGACATAGTTAAGTACTAGCATAAATAGTATAAAATTGAAGTTATAGATAAGAACGAAATTATTTTAGGCTTTAAAACCCAAAATTAAAATTTAAAAACGAAATTGTTTTGACTTACTTTTATTTAAAAGATGAAATTTTTTGATACTTTTTTTGAATAAATAAAATTATAAAAAATATAATTATATAAATTAGATTTGCTTTTTCTTATAAAATATTTTAATTTGCTCTAATGGAAACAAAATAGGCTTTTTTTGAAAGCCTATTTTTGTACTATTTATAATATATGCTCCAATTTTTGAAATACATGCAGATTATTAATGCTTCCCAAAAATTTAGTTACACAATAGAGTGCATCAATCAGTTGACATCTAATCATATATATAATTTTGATAGGTGGGTCTGCTAGTTAGTTTTTTTTTGCTGCTACGTACAGAAAAGTTTTAATATCTTCATAGCTTGACATGATACTGTTTTTTATATATGCTAGTGTACCTATTGTTTTTTTTTATATAGAACCTTTTATTGTAATATCTATGATGCTTTGTTGACCAACTTTATATCATTTTTAGTTTCTATTAGAAAGTTGGCTATAGTTGTATTATTTTATTTATTGTTTTATAACTTTAAAACAAATTTGTACAAAAAATTATAGAAATTGGGCCAAGTAGAAATTGTTGCTATGATTTATTATTACTCGAAATATATAATTTACCCAGATAATCTGGGTAATTTAATTATACTTGGGTAGGGGTTTTCTCAATGGGTCTAATTTCTAAAAAATCGTTTATATAATTAAATAAATCAATAAAAATTAAACCAAATAATGTATATATATTAAGATATTAGAGTAATTTATTATATGAGGAAGGATCATTTGCAGATTCAAATAATTGAACCAAATAATATACTTATTGTACCTTTGATTGTAAAAACAATGTAGACTAAAAGGTAAGATTTAAAAAGGTTAGTTGCATTATATAATCCTAATGATTTTAAAATATAATTGTAGTTTATATCTATAAATCAGAGATATTTATTTTTAAAATTAAAAGATTTTTAAATTTCATGCCAATATTATACACCAAAATTAAATTTCCTTAAAGATGTTAATAGTTTGACCTGGCTCATATAATTGAATATTTTAAAACCAATTAATAAATAGAGCTAGATAATCTGAATAATCTGATAGCACCCTTGACTTCATCGATTTAAATTACAATGGAATTTTCTTTTATCTAGGGACAATCGAACTTTAAAAAAAATTCTTTTTAATTCAAACTTGAATATGGTCAAATACAAAGTTCATGTGATTTGTTCGAAGTATAGTAAAAAATACACTACTTCTACTCCAAACTATGCAATGTATATTGAAAGCACACAAATTTCTAAATCAAACCAAAAATAAAAAAAAATCAATAAAAATAAAAGAGTAATATTTTGAATACTTATCAGGTTCTGATACCTAGTTTTAAAAAATAGTATATATGCATATACTGAATTAAATGTAATTCAGGTGCTCTTGAAATTAGGCACAATTTGATCAAAATTCTTTCTATAATTCCTAAGCAAAATTTCTAATTAAAAAAACAATGCAACTTTTTTTTTTTAGCATTATTTACATTCTATAATAACAAGACTCCAAGTACTCTATTAATAAATCTTAGAAAATTTTTTGAAAATAAACAAAATGCTTTATTTACTATTTTCAACTTTGAGTCTATTCTTATGATAATGATCATCTATACTCGTCAGAACATAATTTATCTTAGCAAATTCTTGAAAACAAATAAATGCTCTATTTTCATTCTTTTTAACTGCCATCCTACTGAAAATTCCTATAACAGCAAAATTTTTATAATGAATGGATAAATTTTCATTTAAACAATATAATAAATAATAACGTATTATATTATGCATTATCAAGTCTAAGTAAAATTTCCAAGTTAAAAAGAATCTGTTTATCTGAATTTCTTTCTATTTCCACTATTAAAAATATCAAATATGTAAACAAACATGTATACCGATTAAATATACTTCTGAATGTGGCAATACCCGAACTATTAAATTCCTCATGTAAAATAATTAGCACTTTTAGATATAAAGAAATAAATATATATTATAATTAATTATAGATTTGCTTGTAATGGTAAAATAAACCTGCTCTTACCCTAGTGTGTTAATATTCTTGTTTAGGGTTAAACACATGAAAAGTAAAAATATATGGATCTCTGCTAAAAAATCAAAATCCTAGACAGTAAATCATATAATTTAATCTTGATTTTCTTAATAAAGATCATGTATATTTTGTTACATAAATAAATAAATATTACTTACTAACCAGCAGCTTTTGAAATTGATCCTAGAAAAAAAAAATTAATTTTTTTACTTCAAAACCACAAGATTTCAACTACTATACCTACTTCTCTATATTATTGCTACTTATGTTCTTTTTTTTTTTTCATAGCATTAACTCTAACAAAAAACAAAGAGTATTAGCAATAAGCTCTATCATATTCTAGCAATATTAATCAACTATATGAGAACAGTAGACTAACTCAAATATATTTCTTTATTTCCTTATTTTTGTTCTAATAAATATGACAGATAAAATAAGAAAATGCTATTACCAGGTATAAGCATATTATGTAAGCCGAATCATCTATTTTTTTTTATTGCTTCACTTTGTATAATATCTGACTCCAATCATTCTATTAAAGAACAGAATTAGATAATTACAGAAACACAAGAACAAAGGTTATATTTATAAGATTAGAATTACTGAATTTTCTTTTTAATTTAAAGTAAAATATTCTAAACTATAAAAAGATTAGATAATTTGCTCGAACTATAGTAGCTCTACAATTTTTTATGAATTTTTAAAAAGCTATTATTCTTTAAATTACAAATTTTTACTTTTGTCTTACCTATATAATTCACTTTAAGTCCACTTGGGTATATGTCAGTAAATGGGGAATTTTATTTAAAATTTCAGAGAAATAAGAAATAAAATAATAGCACTGCTATAAGAATTAAAATTAGATAAATCTGAATATAAAAGAAATAATATTTATAATCTTAGTTTAGATACCTGGATTATAAATTCTAATAATAAAGGATTTCCGAAAAAATAGTTGTATAGATTAACATCTTTTAGGCTTTTTTTTTTTTTTAAAAAAAAAAAGCATTATATTTGGTATTGCCTGACCTGAGAAATAAGTTGAACCATTCTTTTGCTTTAATTATGAAAAGAAAGGAGTTTGTATTTATAAGTCTGTAAAGTAAATAAAAATTTCTCTACAAAAAATTGATCAATATCACCTATTCTTTGTCAAAAATGATATTTAAATTGAAATTACGCAATACTTTTTCTTATTGCCTCTTATTAGAGATATAAAAAACCAATTTGCATATTGATATATCAAAGTAAGCCCTTATTATAAATCATCCACACCCTTAAATCAGGTAAGTGTACTGGTATTTAAAGTTATCATGATCTTACTAAAAATGAGAGCTGCACAAGGAAAACCTGTAAGTAAAATTTATTCATTAAAATATTGTATAATTTTGACTAGTCAAATTTCAAGATCAGGCTAATCTTGAAATTTGATTGATCAAAATTGTACAATATTTTAATGAATAAAATTTTACTTACAGGTTTTTCTATATAGCTCTCAAATGAAAAGTTGGATGATTATCTATAGCTAGTGTTAATCAATTCTGATTGGTTATTTGATGTAGGATTTTTTTAATTTAAATTTTTTAAATATTTCTCTTCAAAAGATTATTTATATTCTGTTAATCTTTTTAGTGTTATGAACAGCTTTAAGAATTATCAGGTTTAAGAAAATGCAATCAAATTTTCAGTAATTTTGAAAAGATATCCAAAAAACTTATCTATTATCTGTATAGTACATATGTATAAACATTAACAGTTATTAATACAGGTTGACAACCAGTTGAATTAAAAAATTGTATAACTTGTATTACTTTAATAATCAGTGTCATGTTGTTTTTCTGTGAATTATATCTTCTCAGATACAATAATATCTCTTGATCAAAGCAAATACCCTGAAAATAATCCATTTTCACTTAAACAAAATAATACTAATTATAAGTATCATATTATTAATGAAAGATTTTATCTATCTAAAAATAAAGTATGGTATACTTCAGTATTTTCTTATAACCAAACTCAATATAAAGCTCCAGATAGTTATCTAGTTCGGACCAGTTGGGGAAGAAACAAGTCACACCATATAGTAGAATGTGAAATAGAATATGAACAAGATGAACCAGTTTTTATAATAAGATTTAAAGAAAATTCTCAACAATATATATTAAATTCAAAGAAATCTCCAACTACAATTGCTAATGATTATCTAAAAGTCAGTACAGTTTTTGTGCAAATAACTAGATAAAATTAAAATAAAATGAAATTTTTTATATAAAAATAAAAATTATATAGAAAAAAAGTCCTAATACTCATATAACAATTTTCAGAATTCATATATTTGGTTTTAACGCCATAGACGTGGAATGGGAGTATAAAAGAAAAAAAAAACAAAGACAGTCTCTTTTTCTTAAACTATTAAATTCTCTGAGTGAATCTATGAAAACCAAAAGATCTTGTGCATTTTCTATATATCTAGGCGAAGTTTTTGATAATCAGGTTCTATAATTTTTTAATTTACTTGACTAAGAGGAGTAACAAAAATCAGGTGATTTTTTAGAGGGAGTAAAAAAAGTTAAAATTATATATAAAGACCTGATTAAATATATAATAAGAAAGAGGGAGGGGGGTATGCCTCTAATAAAAAAAAATCAGGTGATAAATGACACTGCTCTAACCAGTCCTACAAGAAGTTAAATTTAATATTTACGATAAAAATTTTGTAATTGACTATAATAATAATTACAAAAAAAATAGCGATAGTAATAAATCTCTTGTTCTATTTTTGGAAGTTATTGACCAGAGTCCGATATCTTATCATGCTTATCGTAAACTAGCTAAAATTCAGCCTAAATTACCATGAATATAATCTATACTCTGCAAAAATCCAGGTATTACATTTTGTTAGTGTATAAAAAGTGCAGGTAGAATGATATAACGGAAGTATTGATCATATACATGAACTTGATGAAATTAAAAAGCTAAAGTATTCAGAAGCGGTACAGAAATTAGTTGAGGAAGAAGCGGCCAAAAACTATCCACTGCCTGTTATCACAAGTGTGGTTAAAGAATATGCAACTAGGGTGTTGAATCTGAGCTCGAGTGTTAAAGATCTAAAACGTACTGAGGTTACAAACATTAAATACAAAGTTTGTGAGGTGTAAAATAATAATTTAAGAGGTAATAAAAATAAAAAAAGGATATAGAAGAAAGTATTCTTTTTTTAAAAGACCAGGGTTATCATGTTGAATATTACGTAGCCCCTAGTCAGGCTACTTATGGTCTTGTATTCATATACCCCTTCAGCTTATCAAACTCGAACGATATAGGTGGTTAACTCTTATTGATTTGACCCATAAAACCAACAAGTACGATTGCCGCCTGTTTACCTTGTATATTTGGGATACATATGGCTGTTGGAATGTTGATGCCCATTTTTTTGTTGAGAAAGAAGATAGTGACACAGTCTTGGATGCTTTAAAAATAATAAAAAAATTTGGAAGCCGTTGGAAACCATAATATATCCTTGCTGATCAAAGCTATGTTGAGGCAAATAGTGTTACAAAAGCATTTTCTGGTCTCCGGAGTGGTGAGCGAGAATGTGCCATGATTTTTTGCATAGTCTACGTAATGTGTATATGGATGAATAAAATATATAAAACAAAGACCTGAGGAAAAATGATCCAAGCAATGCATAAAACTACAAAAATCAGATGTGACGAGCTTATCAAAGAGGCAATTAATTCGTGTCAAGTTGCCAGCATAAAAAATTATATCAAACGAAATTATCAGAAAGTTCAAATCAATAGGTCTTATGAGCTCGACAGCATTTCCCACTTTTATTACAAGTGACTTCGACGAATGCCCTGGAATCATACTATAGCAAATTAAAGAGGACGATGACATTGAGCTATAGTTTAATAGGTATAGCACGAAAATTGTTTTTATTTAAACTAGTGGCCTGATTTTTTTTTTTTTTAACCGAAATATTTTTGTAAAAAAAAATAAAAATAAAAATTTTATTTTATTTTATTTTTTTTATTAAATATTATTGACACAAAAAAAATAAAAAAAATTTTTTAAAGTGTTATTCTATTTATATAAGATGCATGTTATAAAATCATCACCCTGGATATAAAAAAACATACCGACACAGAACATGTGGCATTTGAATTCAGAATTAAGCAGATTTCAGTTGTTGGTATTGATGATGAGATTTTTGGTTAAATTTATAAGTTTCCATTTCCAATTCAAAAATTAATCATCGATGAAGCTTGTGCTGTTAAAAAAAGGGTTGAAAAAGGTAAAAAATCCCCTGGTTTAACTTCACCTAGTTGTTTCTGCTTATTTTTTTGTCAGTATTTACTTCTTTGCTAATATATGTTTCATGAACATATATATGGCAATAAACAAATATTAACTTTAAATATGTGGGAGCAATTTCAAAATATGTTTGAGGAAAATGGTTTTGAAATATACAAACATTGTGAATTAGTGGAAATAGAATTGCCTAAAAAAACTAAAGCTAAAAAAGCCGCTGAAAATAGGTGTTTGATTGTCAATGAATTAATAGAAAGAACCCAAAATGCATACTAGAAAATGGATGATAAAAGAAGCCCACTAGAAAAATCAGAATTTATTAATGATTTAAGAAATTCTTTAAATCATATTTTAAATAAATAATATAATAAATAAACTTTTATTAAAATATATTAAAAATATTACATAATTAAAATTGCATTTATCAAGATTTAATAATACTGAGATTTGTTAAGGTTAGGGTGAAATTCATGTTAGGGTAAGAGTAGGTATGAATCACTAACAGCTTATTTAGCCAACATCACATCAAGTAACAATTTATTAAATATATATACCTACAACTAATAAAATGCTAACCCTGACCCTATGTGATGTCGGCTAAATGAATTTTTGGTCAAGTGAATGGCAACGAGGGCATTAATAGTATCATAATTGTTTAATCTAATGCTAGTTTTAATTCAATATATAACTTTATTCATTTCAACATGAAATTATACATCATAATAATACATTATTAAAATATTTGTCACAGTAATTAAGCAAAAAAAAAAAAACATTCCCAGATCTTAACCTGATTCTATGTTTCGACCACAGAACTAGATACAAAAAATATTAGTACATGCTAAAAAAAAAAATTAACAAAAAATAAAAAAAAAATTTAGCACTTATCTTAGGCTATACAAAATTAAATAATTGTTTCTCATAATATAGAATTTTAAAAGTAACCCACCCTGGCTTTTAATTTTTAAATTACAAAAATTTTATAAGTTTTTATCTAGAAAATATTAAAAACATATAAAATTTTTATTAAAAACTCACCCAGAAGTATTTGCTTATAAAATTTTGTATTAAAAATTTACAAAAGCTGACTTGGCTAGATTATGAAAAACAATAAATTAACTTTATATAGTCTTATTCTTAATTCTGAACTGAGCTTAAATTTCCTTGACCAGTGTGAATTAGTACCTGCCAAAGTTTAGAAGATATAGTATCTGTCAAAAGAAATAAGAAATAAATAAATAAAAAAAAAAGAAAAAATTAGCACTTATCTTTGGCCATAGTTTCTATTTTCTGCCAAAAATTCAGAACCTATCACCGGTCCACTTTCACATTCTGATATAAAAAATACTTATCAATTTTAGTTTCTGCCCAAGTTCAAATCCTAGATTTAAGAAGAAAGGTAAGTTGCTCTTGTTAAAATGAGATTAAACATAACTTATAAAAAAAAAAGTGAAATTTATCAAACCATAATTGAAATAGATTCCAACAAATTTATAAACAAATATTAGAGGGAAAAAGTAAGAGGAGTTTGAAGTTTTTTAAGTATAACTTCGTCAGTTTTGGGT
>CAJVPU010001546.1:0-12633 GCA_910591775.1 Dentiscutata heterogama | reverse complement strand
CAAAAGTACACGTGTGGCTAGTTGTATCCTTGTGAAATTGATGTAATATCGTATTTATCTGAATAAAGCTAAGTGCCAGGGACCTAAGTGGTCACCTTAATATTAAAAAAAAAAAAAAAAAAAATTATTTTTCACTTAAAATATAAAAGTAGTTGTATTAATAAATTTTGTAATATAACTTAAAGTTTGTTTTTTCTATAACTTATTATAAAATTTATAATATAAAAATTAATTTTCTAAAAATTTTTTGTATTGTTGATTTTCATCTTTTCTATTGTAATTAGTCTATATAATTATAATAGATAGAAGGTGATGAATAACAATTTAGCATCTTTGTGATACAGATCTATTTTTTTTTTTTTTTTGTTGTAAATTGCTTATACGCTTGTAAATTTTATTAATTAAAATCTTTAAAACTTATTACAATTAGATATTACAAGGATTGAGTTGTGCTATACTAATTACTTAATGACACCCACCCTAGCAATTTAAGACTAATCTAACAAAGAAAACCAAATACATCAATATTTCAAATCTAATTTATCTATTATTTTCTATAAATACCTTCATTTGGCAATATATCTATCATCAGGAAATTTTTAAATAGGGTAAATATTAATTACCAGCTATAGAGGTGATTGTCATCAATTAAGAAAATCGACAATAATTGATATTAGTAGCTAATCAATACATGATTGATTAAAAAATAATTAATTTTAATTTAGTTTTGATATCAACTGATTTCAATCAAAGCAATTCTAATCAATTTTAATTAGCAGCTTTGTTGTCAATTGATTCTAATCAGTATCACTAGTAATCAACAGGGGTGCTGCTTATCGATTGATATTCTTTCTGTCAATCGATTGCAAGCCAATTTAAAAATTTCCTAATGATAATAACAAACCATATTTATTGTCGGGGATGATGCTGAAATTAGCTGATGCTGAAATTTAGAGTCCTCATTTAAATCAATAATACCTACTAAAATTCACATATACTTTTTTACTAACAACACTAACCCTAAACCCTAACCTAACCCTAAAAAAAAAACCCTAACGAAAAGGCCCGAAAATTTTTTAAAATTTCATAATAAAATAAATCAAAATTTCAGCATCATCCGATTTCAGCTTCATCCCCGACATTTATTAATACCAAATTTGCTTATTTTTTTTTGACCAATTTCATTTTTAACTAGTAATTACCAGTTTTCTCAGAATCTAATAATCTGATTTGGATAATTTGAATCCCAATTAAAGATTCATTTCATCAAAAGATTTAAATAATATTAAAATTTACCCAAATTAGATTACTAGATCCTGGGATATCATGGTTTAATCAAAACTAGTAATTACTAAATAATGACAAAACTGTTACCTGACTTTAATATTTTCTTAGAATAAACTTGATAATACTTTAATTTCTAAATTACTTTGTTAATTAATTTTAAAAATTTAAATTTATTACTATATCATAACAAATCAAAAATTTGTAACATGTTTAAACTATTACAAATCAGGCCAAATCAAATAAAATACTGCTTAATTAAAAATTCTATATCCGATTTAAATATCAATCCTCATTTTTTGTTACTTTTTTTTAACCTAATAAAATCTTTATTTAATTTTAAATATTAAAACCAGTTAATCTTATATAGTAACAAGAAAAAAATTAAAAATTATCACAATTTAAGTATTTAAAAATGAAACACTATATAAATGCTATTAAAACCTACCTCTATTATATTATTTTCACCTACCCAATAATGCAATCTTGAATTGTGAAAATCAAAAAAATTTATATTACTAGATTCTGAGATATTGCATTTTGATTAAAACTAGTAATTCCTAGATAGCAACAAAATAATTGATATTTTTACATCTCTTAAAAAATAAACTTGATAATGCTTGTTTTTTAAATTTGTTTATAAATTACTTCTAAAAAATCTAAGCCTACTACTATATATCATAATAAAACAAAATTAGCAACATGTTTAAACTATCACAAATCGTAATAAATCAAATAATACACTACTTAATTAAAAATTCTGCATCCGATTTAAATAACAATCCTTATTTTTTGTTACTTTTTTTAATTTAATAAAATCATTGTTCAATTTTGAATCTTAAAACTAGTTAATCTCATGTAATACCAAGAAAAAAATTAAATTAACACAATTTAAATATATATAAATGAGATGATATACAAATACTATTAAAACCTGCCTCCATTATATTATTTTAATCTACTCGATAATGCAATCTTGAAAATTAAAAAAGATTTATATTACTAGATTCCAAGATATCATGGTTTGATCAAAACTAGTAATTACTAGATAGCAATGAAATAGTTGCTCAAACTTTCACGTTTTTATATCTCTTAAAAAATAAACTTGATAATGCTTATTTTCTAAATTTGTTCATGAATTATTTTTAAAAAATCTAAACCTACTACTATATATCATACTAAAACAAAAATTAGCAACATGTTTAAAATCACAATAAATCAAATAATACACTACTTGATTAAAAATTTTGCATCTGATTTAAATAACAATCTTCATTTTTTGTTACTCTTTTCAACCTAATAAAATCATTGTTCAATTTTGAATTTTAAAACCAGTTAATCTCATGTAGTAACAAGAAAAAAATTAAATTAACACAATTTAAGAATATATGAATGAGATGCTATACAAGTGCTATTAAAATCTGCCTCTAATTATATTATTCTCCCTACTTAATAATGCAATTTTAACTCATGTAAAGATAAAAAAAAGCTCTATATCCTGCTACTATTACTATATTAAAGATTAACATGATAAATTTCATTTTATAATCACCAAAAAATCTTAAATTGTTTATATATATATGTGTTAACCTAAAATATTCTCAAAAATATATAAAAAAGATAGTTAATAAAATAAAATCTTCAATTTTAACTCTTTTCTAATAAATATAATCCATCTAATACAACAAAACAAATTTATTTTCTTATACTTAAAAAATAATTTTTTAACAAAATTATGTTCTCAGTATTTGTATCTTTCTGCTTTGTCAAAACTATCTCTACAAATAAGAAATTCTTAACTGGGAGCACCTTATATCATATGAACAATGAAGATAATGAATTTAGAGAATTTAATTTTAAGGGTTTTATGGCAACTTCTAAAACTTTAATTGCAAACTTTGAAAAAAATTCTATTGTTCTTATAATCAGACATTATGTTTATAAAGATGCTAAATATATACTTATAAAACTTAATAAATTCTTATTAACATATTATTTTCATACACTACTAACATTATACTATAAATCAACTAAAGCTTACCCTCATTCAAACTATACCTATTTCTTCCTCTACTAATAACATTTTACTTAATTCTAAAGACTTCCCTTATGCCTCTCTACTTCTTTTATTCTTAGCTTCCATTTTACAAAATTCTTTCTTATCTCTTGATAGAGGCAGAGAATGCTTTATTGTCAAAAAGATTATATAATGGAATTAACAACCATAGAAACATCAAAGCTAAAATTACTGTATTTTATGACAATTCAAACAACTGATATGATACTATAAAAAATAATATAAAAAAGACAGTTATGTCTGTAATAGGTCAGTTAAGAATCAGTAAAAAAAATACGCTTTATATTATCGTTTCAGATATAGGATAGAACTATGCTAGTACTGACTCTAAATTATCTAATACTTCTAGTAAAAGAAAATCAAAATCCAAACAAGATTTCGATACTCTACTTGAAAGTAGTGTTCCAAATTGAGCTGGCTTAATTAGGTTTATCCTAAACCCTATTAGTTTATTTAAGACTTATTTGATTTATAAGCTATATAACATATGATTTGTTCAAGAATATCATATAAATTATACAAATAAATGATATTTTTATATTTTATATAGTATAAAAACTAAATAAGCCTTAATAAGCCAATGTGAATATTAAGTAAGCCTAATTGAGCTGGCTTAATTCAGAACACTACTTGAAAGTATTGAAGAAAAGTACGCAAATGTGAATTTCCTGAATAAAATGCAAAAAACCAACTTTATGTCTATCTCATGATTCAATTCATCAAAAGAAACAACAATGACTTCAGATTTTATAAATACTGTTTTACAAATTAAAAATAGAATCTCTACAATACAAGAAACATCTACCAATCATGAAGCTACCAAAAAATAACTATTAGATACATATATTTAAAATATCATATAAGCTTGAAATAATACTTGGATATGTTATTTTAAATAATGATCCAATTTAAACTTAGATCAAAATTTAAAATTAAGAATATTATTTTATGTTTATATAATAATAAGAGATTTTAAAACTAGAAAATTTTACTCTTATACAAACTTATAGCCATTTTTGTCCTATAAATATTCTAATAAAATTTTAATTAATGAATAAACTCTATGCTTTATATATTCATAATCATTCTCTATATTTTTTATAAATTTGTAATATCAGAATAAAATTATTTAATATTAATAGTTATATTACCAACTATGCTAAGTAATAAAACTTACTATGTTATATACACTTTGTAAGTTACGATATTCAAATTTGTTAATTTAATCAATACAAACATAAAAAATTATTATAAATGGCTAAAATAATGTACCTCTTTAAAACACATTTTACTAATCTATATCCTAGCTTTTTTCTATTTCATTTCGTAAAAGCATAAATATATATTTACTATATTAAGGCAATTATTATATTATAAATAAGATATTTTTAAAATTAAAAGCAAAAAATAAATAAATAATAAATCAAAAAAAACTATATATATGTTAATTCATATACCCAAACTTCCAATTCAATTTTCTAAATTTTTTTTTCAAAATCTACATTTTCAAATAAATAAACAATCCATTTAATAAAATATTTTTAATACCCAATTATAAAATTCAGAGCTTTCTGCTTATTATTTTTTAATTTTAAGTATCTGAGAATTCTGAACCTTCTTCCAATTCTCAGCACCAATATTTATTTAATTTATATATTTTTAGAAATAAGATAAATCAAAATTTATCAAACACCCCTGCTCCAGACAATAATAAATCTCTATCTATAAACTCTTTACCACCTTCTAATCTTAGTATTTTTTCTCAACAAGCTAAATTTCAACATCTTCTCAATGATTTTCAAACAAAAATCTTACCTGATTATCTACAAATTCCTTGTGCTTATTGTTTAATACTTATAATAAAATCTTCTATCAATTGGACCCCTTACAATCTTGATCAATCTTATCTATTAACTATTGCTTTTAATATTCCTGTATATACTAGGATTAATAGACAAAATAACGAACAAATTGCTGTCTGTAAATTATATAAAAATCAAAATATACATCAGCATCCTCTAATACTATTACCTATTCCTTCTAAATTAAAAATGTTTCTATGTTCTATAGAAGATACTTTTTGCCTATTTACCTGAACTGCTCATTAGGCTGTACTGTTAGTACAAACCTATATACAAATTACCAACATCTAGAAGAAACAATAGAAATTATTTATAACTATCGAACTCTACAAATATACTTTGAATTAATTGGTACTTATCTAAATGCCAATAAGCCAATTAGTTTCATGCCTCTCTTATTTCTGCTTTCAACTGGCTTAAACAAAACAATAATTTTATTAGAAAATATTAGTCAATTATAATTACTACATATCTATCACCAAAAAATCTTACCCCAACTCCATTACCCTTAGCAAGGCAATCAGTAATCAACCATATAACATCTTTTAACACATACCAAAGTATCTTTTCAAATAAAAGATCTTGTATACCAGATTTAGTCATTTCCAATACCTCTTTTTCACATGAAATTCATAATTAGGATTCTTATTATAATCATTTAATAGCTAGAGCTATAACAAATAATATTAGTACAACTCTGCTCATCCTTTTTAATAACCCTAATTTAAAAGCTTTAATCTTTTCTGATTTATTCCCCAGAGGTCATGATCATTATGAAGATATGAAAAGGTACCTAAACTTCCAGCCATCTATAGATTCTTACGAAAAATATATAAAACTTAGATTATTATATCCTAATCCCCAATTTCACTTACATTGGTATTGGCCACATTGGTCATACCTGAGTTTAGAAAAAAAAAGAAATTTTCAAAATCAAAATCATCTATTATCTACTTGAAATGTTAATCAAAAACATTACCTCACAAGGGCAGATCTAATTGCTCAAAGTTCATATAATAATCAACTTATTCTTGACAAATCAAAAACTATAACAATTCTCTTCTATCTCAGAACTACTGCACCTTTTTTTAAAAAGAAATAGCAACAAGTTAATACAATGATACATACTAATAGCCTATTACAGATATTTTATACAATGACAATAGCCAAGGACAAGTGGCTTTATTTAAGAGATATTTTACTTTTAACTGACAATCATGATCTCTTACTAACTAATCACCCTTTACATATCTACCTCTTTTATTATAACTACTTAAATAATATTCATAATAAATTATGAAAAAACTCTTATCTTGTAGGCTGAAAAAAGTGGAAACACTTCTTTGAACATGATGAATTTTAAAATAGAGGAACAATTCATACACATGGATTTGCCTATACAGAAAAAAAAACTTCTGAGTTAATCTTACTTAACACTATTTATGCTAATATTCCTGACTCTCATACAGACCCCAATTTATATTCTTTAGTCACAATCTTTCAAATACACCATTGCGATCATAGATACAGACTTTCAGATTAGTATTTTAACTCAAAAATTAATTAATTGATAATTGATCAAACTAATTAATTAATCAACTAATTGACTATTAATCAATTAACAGTTAATTAATTGATCAATAAATTGATTAATTTTTATGTAATAACATGATTAATCTTGCAATTAATTAGCTATGCAATATAGCATGCTAATATTGAGAACTCAAAAAATACAAATTTTGTTTAAACATTTTGATGTTGCAAATAGCAATATTAAAAATTAGTTAGTGATATGTTTATTTCGATAATAAATTCTAAATTAAAATCTTTTTGATATTTATTCACCTATTATTAAAGCACATACTATTAAAAACTATGTGAACTTTAGTATAAATTTAATTTATTTATTATATATCAAAAACTTTCAAACCTAAAATTTATTAATTGTTGCAGCTAAAGCCAGAAATAGCTAAAGCTGAAAATTAAGAACCTTAATTTAAAAATATAAACTCTACCAAAATCTATTTATACTTTTTATAATTAAAACTATTCATAAGTTCTAACCTGATTCTAAAAAAAAAAAAAAAACCTAATAAAAAGCCTCAAAAATTTTAAAAATTTTTGTATTAAAATAATTAAAATTTTCAACTTCAGCCATTTTACCTTTAGCCACAACAATAATCAATATAGAATATCAAATATTATAATCAGTAATCTTAGCTATAATTTTGCTAATTGATTAGTCAATTAATCAATTAATCAACTAATTAATTGGTTTACAATAATCACTTTTAAAATTCTTACTAGTTAATCAATTGCATTTTTTATTTCAATTTGTAATACCTTTAAAGCTACAATGAAGAACAATACTCTAAAGGATTCCTTTAATTTTTATTCAAAAGAACATATTGCATCTCTGATAATTTACAATATATCTAACATTACACTAAAGAAAAAAATAAAATGGTTGTTCCATACCATTCTGAAACACTATTAATCTGGAGAAGACATATAAATTTTCAATATATTATATCTAATAGATTTGCCAAATATATAACAAAATACGTAACAAAAGCAAAACCTTCTAAGTTTTTTGATATTGATGAAGCAGATGATTATAGAAAGCATGTTATGGCTTGTAGATTAGGTGCTATGGAGTTGATGGTTCTTTTGTTACAATATCTCTTAACAAGATGTTCTGTTATGGTACTCTATCTCCCTTCTGCTCCTTTTGAGCTCAGACCAAGATCCATTAAACCTGCTTACTTGCTAAATCAAATAGTCAATAATAATAATGATGATGATGAAATTCTATATTAGAAAGATGCAATTGACAAATATTTTGATCATCCCAATTATGAAATTTTCACTAATATGACATACCCCAACTACTTTCGTGATTACATAATTGGAACTAGACAAACTAGCAGTAACTCAAATACATTTCATTGCTGTGACCAAAAAAATAGATTAATAATAAAAAGAAAAATGCCAATCCTTCTAAGATTTACTTTTTACAAAATTAAAGATGATGATTTTTTTTTTTCTCAATATCTTATAATAAAAATTCCTGCAAGATCAAAACAAGATCTACTTGGAGGATTTGAAACTTATAGAGACTATTTTCAAGCAATATTTTCAATAAGATATTATCAAGCAACAAAATCTCTTCGCAAAAGCTATTTAAATCAAAAAAATCACTTATCTAAATCATATATTTCCATATTAAGGACTCTTCTTCGTGATTTAAAAAACTGTGACCTATCAGACCTTATCTTCAATCAATTTCTTTTATTAAAAAATATTGACTATATCTAGACAGCTGATCTTTATTATCTATAAACACTAAACAATATCAAATCTACTTCACCTTATATAACATATAGAGAAAATTATCTAATGGAAAATATTCTTAATTTTTTTTAATAGGGTTAGCTGGAATAGGCAAAACATTTTTATTATCAGCTGATTTCTTTTCTTCAATCAAAAAACAAAAATTACTTACTTATAGTCTCTACTAAAGTCGCAGCTTATAATATTGGTGAAAAGACCATACATTCTATATTAAAAATCTGTTTCTGTAATAAACAATATAAAACTCTAATCCACTCCAGTATTACTGATGAGACAAATCTAAAAAAAATAGATTTTATAATTATAGAAGAAATTTCTATAATAGATAGAAACTTATTTATCTTCATTAGTAATATTTTTGCCAAAATTCATAACAATAATCTTGTATTTGGAGGAATACCTACTTTAGTAGTAGAAGACTTAGCTCAGCTACCTTCTGTAAAACCAAAACATGTATTTCAATCTCTATCATGGTTACCTTTCTTTCTACTATATTTAACCATTTCACAATGTCAATAAAACAATATTGAATTCTATAATATCCTACAAGAAATAAACTATCAGACAGATCTAAAAGGATTATACAATCAAAAATTAATGACTCTGATAGATTCTACAATACCACACACATCATCAACACACATCAAGCAGCTTACAATATAAATGAACTCCTATGCATCTATCTTCCCTTTGACCACAACACTAATGAGCCATTGCTCTCAATTTTTGAAGATATTTTAGACTTCAAAATCTTAGATAATACACACTCTATTTCACAATTCAAATATTCAACAAACTTACCCTATTCTATACATTTACAAGAAGAGGCCTGAGTTATGTTTCTAAATAATCAACTTTTTGATAATAATATCTGCAATAGTTTAATTGGAATAATAACCAAAATTATCGATCACAAAAATGTAGAAGTTACTTTTTCCACTTTTACTAATATAAGTAGAATCATTGTTCAAAAAAAAACAATATATTTTTATATTGATGGGAAAAGAGCTTCTAGAAAACAATTTTCACTCCAAAACATCTTTGCTCTCACTGCCTATAAAGTGCAAGGCTTAACTCTACTTCACGTAACTACTAGTATTAATGAAACTATATTTGCAGAAGGTCAATCTTATATAGCAATGAGCCGTGCTACCTCATGGAAAAATCTCTGTCTTTTTCACTTCGATCATAAATACCTAAAATGTTCTCGATTTGCCTTAAATGAATATAAAAGATTAGATACAATACATGCCAGGGGTCTTCAAAACTTAACCTAGATCTTAGAATTTAATAAAAATTTAATACAAATCCATTTCATAATATATCTCTTAATTGCCATCAACCTATATTTGAAAATTTTAAAATTCAAAAAAAAAAATTTTAATTCTACATTTAGATAAACTTAGCATTCTATCATAGCCAAACAATCTCGCGAATTACCTGTCTTAACATACTCTAAATCTTCTAAATCATGCCCCTACTTAATCTGCCGTAGCTTAAAAATAATTCTATAACTAATAGTCACTCAATAGTTTATAACACTTTTTTAAAAATTAAAAAGTAATAATGATAATTCTTAAAATTTTTAAGCGGCTTATTCACCACAAATAATTACACAGCAGTTTACCAGATCACAAAAAAATTTTTACACTACTGGGACAAATTATGTCGATCATAGGCCTGAACATTACTGACATAATAAGTTTATGATTTCGGCATGATCTTAGCATAAAGATGTGGCGAATCATTGGAATGACAAATAAGCATTAACACACATGTGAGAGACCAACATGAGGTTGATTCCAACGATTAGTAATCATAAAAAATACTAAATGACCTCACGTTGGACCAACCTCATGTTGTCTCATATTTTATTTTCCATTACACCTCAATGCCAAATTCACATAACATTTCTGACAATTAAAATTACAATACGACAAGGTGAAACCCGCGAAAGTGGTTACGTTATTGATGCAGATCACTATCTAATATAGTAACTAACCCTAACTAACCCTAACTAAGATCCGCATCAACAACGTAACTATCTCTGTTGCCCTTTCATATTATAATTTTGCATACTAAATATAACTCGATTCGTTTCAGTAAAACGAATTGAATGGTATTCGATTCTGATCAGTGCTATCGCAGAAAACACAAGTGCCCACCCGCGCTACGTATAATACACATATCTGATATATGGGCTAGATGCTACAAAATCGACAAATTATACAAATTTTAAAGACCTTTAAAAAGCTATCTTTTTGCAATATAAAAACAAAAATATAATAAAAGTTGGTTTAAGAAGTCTTGCACTAGTAATTATCGTTATAATTTTTATTATAATTTTATTTTCTATTCTTTGTTCAGAGTTTATGCAGTCTAACGTTTTCTTGCAATTATCACTGACATATTCCTTGACTAAAACGTATAAAGAATATAGATTTTCTCCTTTTTATCAATAATTTGATTTCTGATTGAAGAATCTTTTCTACGTCCTGAATTCGTCAGTATCTGTCTTCGTTGAAAGAATAGAGCCTGTTTTTTTCTGTTTTTTTTTTTCCTGACGAAAAAGTTGGCCAAATTAAGCTGCTATAATTATGGGAAAAGATTAAATAAAATCTGTATCAAACTCGTGCTACCGGTTTGTGGCTTTGACTGATTATATGGCTTTGATAACACTGCTATAGATATATAAATTGATTATAATTCAAGCAAAATACAGATCGTCTTTTCTAATCCTTCCCGTCATGGTTCAATCGGAGAGTAGTGGCATTGAGAAATGGCTTGAAGAAAACAAATTTGCCCAGTTCCTGTTTAAAATTGGAAATTACATTCCAGTAGTGTTTCTAATAGCATTAGTTTCTTGGTCTTATTATGCTTTCGTGATTCGTTTATGCCTTCTATATCTGCTAAACGTAAATCCTACCCAAGGTAAAATGACGTAAAAGTGTCTATTATTCCCTTCATGACATATATCACCGTGTAACGTATAAATTGAATCATAATAAAGGAGTGGTGTATCTCGTTCTCTACCATCCACTTCTTGTATTAATGATGTGGAGTTATTTCAAAGCTACACTAACTTCACCCGGATATTCTACCGATGTAAGTCAGGTTTAACGTTTATTAATACCAATATTATGCAAGATTAACCTCTTTTTATTGAAATAGCCACCGATAGCTGGCTCAAAAGGTTCACATCAATCAATTTCCTATCATTCCGTGGAACAACGCAGATCTAACTCTGCTCAAAATAGTATTGATAGTAATTCACCAATTCACCTCGATGACATAGAAAATAGAGATAGTTCATTTGACGTTCCTGCCACTAAATCCAAAACCATTGTTTTGGATGAAAATGGAAACCCTGTATCCGTGGGGTCAATAATGGTAAAGCAGAGTGGTGAAAAAAGATATTGCCAAAAATGCCAACACGATAAGCCTGATAGAACACATCACTGTAGAGTCTGCAAGAAGTGAGTACATTTTCTTTAATTAAATCAATGAATAGTTGTTGAAATCTATATTGACTTTTAATCACTTTCTTTAGGTGTGTTTTAAAGATGGATCAGTGAGTACTATTAATATTAATCGTTGCAGCAGATGCTGAAATATGGGATCTTAATTTGAAAACATAAGTCCTGCTAAAATACACATATACCCTTTAATTATCAATCTTAATCCTAATCTTAACCAAACCTTAAAGAAGCTGATAAAAAAAATCATATATCAAAATAAGTCCAAATTTCAGCATCAGCCGTGACATTAGCCTTGTTATATTATTTTAATATACAATTCTTAATCTTATCGTTATTTTTTAGTCATTGTCCGTGGTAAATTAAGCGCTTTAATTACACACCCTTATTATAGTGAGTTAATATTAAGTACTTTTATTATTTTATAAGGCTGAATAATTGTATAGGATTTCGCAATCATAAGTACTTCTACTTATTTATCGTGTGGGGCACCATATATTGTTTCTTTGATTTTATAATTATGTTTTGATAAACTTTCTAAAGTTGTCTGATTGGAAAACAATAGAGAAGTATGATATAC
>CAJVPU010001545.1:0-12634 GCA_910591775.1 Dentiscutata heterogama | reverse complement strand
CAAAAGTACACGTGTGGCTAGTTGTATCCTCATGAAATTGATGTAATATCGTATTTATCTAAATAAAGCTAAGTGCCGGGAACCTAAGTGGTCACCTTAATATTAAAAAAAAATAAAATAAAAAATAAAAAATTAAACCCTTGCTTATAGTTAGAGTAAAAATAGATTTGGAATTAGAGTGAGAATTAGTTTATACCAAAAATTTCCATGAAATTTTTTTTGTTAAAAATCAAAAAGTGGTTTCATAGTCAAAATTTTAAAATATTAATTAGTTTTTACATTACCTGTATATATACACTCTATGTACAAATAGAAATTCTTTTTTTTTAACATTTTTTTTTTTTTAATTTTTTTTTTTAATTATATTGCATCTTTAATTTAGCATTATCAAAATAGTTTTTGACAAATAACAGTATAAGATAAAAAGAAAATTAGAATATTAATAATATATTAAAAAACTTAAAGCTATAAATATGGGAATTAATTAAATATACTTATTATTATATTATATTAATAATTAGATGTTTAGTATTTTTATACATAATTTTAATAAAAGAATAAAAATAAAGACATTGTATAAATAATAATAAAATTGATTATATAAGACTTATATAAAATTGTAATTAATTAGTCTTATTAGATTTGTGTTTTATTAGCAATTATTTTTTAGTTTATTTAAATTTTAATTAAGTTTGATATAAATTTATAACTATAAGTAATTAAAGATGTTGGTAAAATTAATTTTACAATTTTACTAATAGTAATAAAATATTTTATTAATTTTATTTTACTGTATCTTTAGATAATAACCTGTTGATTATGTAATTGCACAAAAATATATATAAAATATCCTTTTTGCAATTTTAATTTTTTGATTCAAAATGAGACAAGTCATGTGATTTTAGTTTTTAGGTATTATAAACTATAATAGTAATAAAATATTTTATTAATTTTATTTTACTATATCTTTAGATAATGCCTGATTGGTTATGTAATCGCACAGAAAATACATATAAAATAGCCTTTTTGCAATTTTAATCTTTGGATTTAAAATAGAACAAGTTATATGATTTTAGTCTTTAAATATTACAAACTGTAGTTTATATTTAGATTCAGGTTTAGGTTTATTAAATCTAAACCTGAACTAAACTAAATCCAGAAACCATAATTATAAATCAAAGGTTTAATAAATCTAATTTTTTAGACTACAGTCTAACCTCATTATAGTCACTCTTGATATAGTCACAACCTTGATAAAATTACACTATTTTTTAAATAAACCTAATATAAGACATATAAAATTTGATCTTTATGTAGTCACATCTTTTTATAATCACCAGATTCTTGTTTTCCAAGCTAGTGATTGTATCAAGGTTAAACTATATAAGATTAAAATACTTTAAAAAAGTTTACAAATTAGAAAAAAGTAAAATATATAAGTACTAGAGTTTTAAGTAAATTTTACAAAAACATACCAGTTAAATAAAATTTATTTTAACTATAAGTAAAATTTTAATAATTATAAATAATTAGATTAGCCAGACATGAAATAAAGAAGGCTCTAATAAGTTTATTTTAAGAATAAACTAGTTTTAAGATATAATCAAAGTTTAAAAGAAATATGTGGCTAGTTATACTCTTGTTGTAATCCTTCTAATAAAAAGATTTAGCCAAAAAAATCACCTTAATATCAAAAAAAAATTATAATTTAATATATATATATGTCGTGCCTCAGACTAACGCTTGCCTCAGATGTCAATCGGCCTAAGTTAGAATAGGGTAAGGGTAAGAATCTGGGAAGGATTTGGGCTTAATTTAGGTCAATCAATGTCGATCAGTTAATGCGGGCCAAAAAGTCGACATCTGACGCAAGCATTAATCTGAGGTACAACATATACATGCGATGAATTAGTATATTGTAGGATGCGGTATATAAATTTATTCTTTTTGTAATACCTCAAAATTTTATCTATGAAACCACTTTTCATGTTCTAATGAATAAAATTTTAACCCCTGCCCTAACCCTAACCCAACCTCAATCTGATATTAATTTTTATATAAAAATTGGTTTGACCCGGATTTACAAATTATAATTTAATATATACATGCGATGACAGGATGCGGTATATAAATTTATTCTAAATTAAATACCATTAAAGCAAAATTTAACTAAAAATAATTTTTATTACTAGCATTATACAGTTTATTATAAAATAAAAATTTTTATTTGGTAAAAAAATTATCTTTTAATATAGCTATTACAGCTTCACATAACCCTGTTCGAGTATTAGCACTATTGTATTTTAATATAAATATGTACTAATTTACTAAGAATGCTATTTATTGATTTCTCAATCTATTCTATCTAGTTATTTCTAGATTCTTTATTTTCTTAATTCGAAAATAAATTTACGAAGTTTAAATAATTTATAACATTGATTTAAAATACTTGATTTGTTAGTTAAGTTTTTGATTTATTATTGTTCCGAATTAACTAGAATCCAAATTCCCAAATCCAAACTATGTGTGATGTCAATTCGAAAAAAAGTTTAGGTTGTAATCTTATTTACCAATTACTAGGAACAGAAGATCCCGGTGGATACCCTTGTTGTGATGTTGTACCCGGAGTTCCATTTATTGCGGGTGGTCTAGGTGGGGATTGTGATTGATTTGTTGTTCCAGGAGCAGGGTATCCAGCATATATATTCGATTGGGGAACCATCGGTGTTGGTATGGCACCAGGTCGTGACAATGCACTAACAATCGGAGGATTTGGAGCGATTGGTCGCGCTGCTATAATTTGCTGAGGAGCTAGAGGTCGAATGTCAGCAAAGAGACGATTCGGCAAACTTTGGTTCTTTTTAGCTTGTGCAGCCAATAAGCGTTCTATGAATGATACAATACAAGGAAATTAATAAACATTCTAAAGACAAAACCATTATAATCAGTAAAATTATTAATAGCACATACCAGCAGCACTTCCATGTCTCTCTCCTTTACCATCCTTTTTGAACGCATATGATACTGTGATTGACTTATTCATCAAATACTGACCATTCATAGCGTCGATTGCAGCATCGGATGAATCAAAATTATCGTAAGAAATAAAACCGTATCCTTTACTATTTCCAGTATCAGGATCCCTTGCGATCTACAAAGAAAATTAAGTTTATATTATTTAATATGTAAATTCAAAGAAATTAAAGAAGATCCAAGTACCTTTGGGGTCTGCACAATAACACCAAATGCACTGAATGTATCATATAACATTTTCTCGTCAACATCGGGATCCAAATTGCCAATAAATAATGAAGCACCAACATCCAAGTTCTTTTTATCAGAAGTTGCCTGTTTTGAATAAAAATCATAAATTTATTTGATCGTACAATAGACATTTTAAAAAAAATCATTAAACACACCTTATTGACACGAATGGGTTTACCATATAATTTAATTTGATTCATTATTTTTATAGAATAATCAGCATCTTCTTCGCTCATATACTCACAAAATCCATAGCCTTGATGTGTTTGAGTAACACGGTCCTTTGGTAAATGGACGTTAACTTTGATAAAGTAAAATTAACCTTTCAACATTAAAATAAAATAAATAGCCGATAAAAAGATAAATAAAAGCTTACCAACTGGACCAGCTTGTAGCATTAGCTCCCAGATCAAAGCCTCTGTACATCGCTCATCAAGGTTTCCGATATATACAGTAGCATCTTGATTTCTTTCTTCAGTTGGACGCGACATTTTCGAAAAGCACTTTCGTTACTTTGTAGGGTAAAACATATTTAAACCCATATCACACCATCACGTGACATAGCTTACCGTAAAATTTAGCGTTAAATAATGATAACAGATAACTGATAATTGGTAGATACGTAGAAAACAAACGTATGTACTTGTTAAGAACGGATCGCACACAGCCTGAAATACCAAGGATGATAACATGTATTTTCTTGCGAGCGACTACAAACTTTACAAATTGTTTGGTAACTATATGTGGATATCATCTATTTCTATTTGTGGTCTTTCCTTCATTATTACAATTGTGGGTGAAATAGCCACTTTTTACGAAAATAAATGGGGACAATAATTAAAACCCCAAAGCTAAAATAGATCGTTTTTAAATAGATTGTTTTTATAGCGGATAGGGGGATTTTTTTTTTTTTTTTTTTTTTTTTAAGAAAAAAAAAAAAAGTGTTTACAAAAATGTTGTGGCAAGATTTTATTACTATAGTTAGGTAGATTAACTTGAGGGGGCGCGGATAGGCAGTTGCACAGCAGGCTGCGTTGTGTACAGGATTAATGCAAGCAAATGCGATAAAAATCGAGAAATTGTCCGAGTGCTTGAGATCCCTTGCTTTATTTTTTTCGGGGTTAGTGCTTGGGGTACGTCAATAATGGTGAGTGCGTCAATAATAAGAGCGTCAGCCTATAAAAATCTATGTTTGAATAAAACAGTAACGTCAAAAGAGAACTCATAATATAATATATTTTAATGTTTAATTTTAATCGCTTATTAATGCTAGTGGCGTACAGGTGTACAAAACCGAGAACTAGCTTTTTACAGTAAGATTTTTCATTAGTGTTAATAGAACATTTGCGCTAACACTTACATGGCTATATGCTACGGTTAGTAATCCTTTTTTTTTTCGTAGATCTCTGATTTTTATATTTGAGAAGCATTTTCTACGTACCATTTTTTACGCTTATATTAATTAACTGTTAATTAAAGAACTGAGGTCTCCACTATACATTGTTTTATTTTAGTGATTGTCTGTTGGCTAATAATATCTTGATGGATCGGGATGAGGATATTCCGAACACAAATATTGTAAATATTTCAATATTAGTAAAAAATAATCATTTGAACAACCAACACTAGTCCAACGGATAAATCTGAAATACTTAAATTCGACGATTAATCACCAGGATCTTAAAGATGTTGGAATAAAGGATATGTGGATTTTCGGCATAATTTTATAAAAAAAATAATATTCATTCATTTTTTTAAATATATATATAATACTTTATATAACATTCATCATTGATCACATCAAATCCATCAAATCACAAAGTTCATCCCAACTTCACGGAAATTTACCAGCCTGACGCACTCACCGTACATTCTTGACGTACCCTTTATGCACTAACCCCGAAAAAATAAACAGGTTAAAATTTTCTGCTGTGCTTGAGTAACATATCTAAATCGGCCGGGAGGTATAATAACAATGTCTTCTGTATTATCTTTTTAAAAACATCTTACATATTGTATTTAAACAATATCACCATTATTGTTTTCATTTATCTTTACTCCAAAAAGGCTGTTCTACTGTATAATTTATATATGTGTATATATGATGCCATGTTTGGACGTTTAGATATATAAGGTTATCAATGGGAGATAATAAATGGGAAGTAAAAACTTTTTAATATTAAAGGTAAAGGTGAAATCACATCCAGATTTATCTTATCTGTTTTATCTATAAAATTAGTCTTGACAGCGAATATTCTGCAGATTTCGCATTTTACAATCATCCGCAGTTTGTGGATAATCCTCGGAAATTTTTTTTCTAATAAAAATAGTTGACGAACGGGAAGGCTCGTGAGGAGAAAATAAACTGATGGCTTATCAGATACTGATTTAGGGTATACCGAATATATAATGTTCGTAAAAGACAAGATTGTCATGTTTTATAAAATAAAATAAAAAATAGGATTGTATATATCGTTTCGTGATGCTTCTATTTGATCATTGATCTATAGGCACATATTAATCTCTTCTCTTTACTATGTCTATGTCATTTTCCTCGAAAGATCAGTGATATTTATAAAGACTTGGTGATTATAAAATTAAACTAAGACCAATCCATTTGTTTACTACAATGCAAAAGAAAAATGAATGATTTCTATTCTGCCTGATTTATCATGTATTATTTATGTAAAACATTATTATTATATTATTATAAAACATTCAATATTTCAGTTAGTCAATCAATCAATATTCAAACCCCCAATCGCTCTATCCCCCTTTTTTGAGCTTGTACCATATACTGAGTACATACTGCATTATTTTTTCAATATTGTAAAACTGTTAATATTTGCAATAAAAAGGGCCGCGAACTCTTTTGCTCTCTCTGGCCCTGCATTGTTGTTCGCTCATTAATTGAGTTTTGGTCTTAACTATTCGCGTCATTTCAATAAGGTAGTTTTGTTTTAATTAGTAGTTTATTACAAATTAAACTTTCTTGCAATTTAATCTTATGGCTTCTTGAACCCGCTAACTTTACGTCCTCTTATCATATTTTTAGTCGTCAGCAAGTGTTTTGATCTCTTCGCTGTCTTCTTTATTCTTCCTTTCTCTGCAGCTGCTGCATTACCACAATTGCATATATGCCTTATTGTACATAGCAACAACCTTTTTACTTCCATTTTTCAAGCAACAAATTAATATTACAAACAATAGAATTTTTAGCATCTTATAAACTTTTATCCCCATTTTGCACACAAGCATCTACAAACATAGTCTCCTCTCTTCACCAACTCATTATTAAAAAGTATTTTGTTCTTGTACCCTGACATATTATTTTGTCTTTGGGTACTACAATATAACATTCTCAATATTCTAATTATCTTATTCGAAGCATTCAATTATCACCATTGGCACGAAATTCCAAAAAAATTTTTTTTAAAATCTACATCTTCGGCATTTCCAGTAGAACTGTTGTTTGCCTCCCTCCAGAATATTGGTTATTCAGCATCCCCCTATTACACTTTGTACTTTCTCTCTGGCTTGTTCCAACATCTTTTGCATATATAGCTGTTATTTTTTTTTTTCTGTACATATATAATCCTTTTTTCGCCTCAATATTTACTATTCACCTGCCCTTCTCATTATAATTACTTAATTTCATCATGATAAACGAAGAGATATCTACAATCTTTGTCGTCGGCTTTCCTGACGATATGCAAGAACGAGAATTCCAAAATATGTTCATCTTTTCTCCTGGCTTCGAAGCTGCTACTTTGAAGATTCCACAAAAGGATTCGTCAGATGATGATGGACCTACAAATGGTAACGGCATTGGAAACGGTAACGGCAATGGAATTGTTAATGGTAGCAATGCAAGGAAACAAATTGTACGTACCGAAATACATTTATCCATTATTAAATGAATATATATGTATAGTCAAATGATATATCCTATATAAAATCAAAGTTGTTGAATTTTTGTTTAGTAAATGTTTTTTTATTTTCTAAATTATTAATTGCTTTACTTTTCAGATTGGGTTTGCAAAATTTCGTACTAAGCTTGAAGCTCTTGAAGCTCGTGACATTCTTAGCGGAAGAAAGGTTGATGCTGAAAAGGGGTCGGTTCTCAAAGCTGAAATGGCAAAGAAAAACTTGCATACTAAACGTGGCCTTTCTAACGATCAAAATGCTCCTGCTTATCCTCTTATATCGCCAACTAAACGTTTTCCAACTCCTAATAATATCAATACTGCTAATGCTACTTATGAGGCTTTCTATTCTGTTCCTCCTCCCCTTGCACCTCCTCCTTTACCGAGTGACCTCCTTTCTCCTCAAGATTATGGCTACGATTTTTATTCTGATGTGAGTGTATATACTCCTACAACGCCTACAACCCCTGTGTTCCCTGATCAAACTCCTTTCTCTTCAACTCGTGGTTCTTTTGATGCTGCAAATGGTTTGGTTGGTGCTCCTTCGCGTCCTCGATATATTACTAATAATACTAAAGGAATCTTTGATGATGATATTAACTACCTTTCAAAATCTAACCCTGTTGAAATTGTTTCTAAAACTGCAAAGACCCAAACAAATGGCTTTAACTCTGCTTTACTTGTAAATGATGACTTGCCATTAGCAATGTCTCATTTAACAATTAATACTTCTGCTGTTCCTCCATCTGTCGTCTCCTCTTCTCCATCAATCTCTTCCCCTGGTTTTCGACCTCCAAATCCTGCTGATCAAAATCCTCCATGTAATACTCTTTATGTTGGAAACTTGCCAATGAATACCTCCGAAGATGAACTTAAACAATTGTTCTCTCGTTGTCCTGGATATAAACGTATGTGTTTTCGAACTAAACAAAATGGTCCTATGTGCTTTGTTGAATTCGAAGATGTACATTATGCCACTCAGGCAATGAATGAACTTTACGGTAATCCTCTCAGCAATTCTGTAAAAGGTGGAATTCGTTTAAGTTTCTCGAAGAATCCATTAGGCGTACGTAGTAGCAATAATAGCAATGGACTTAATGGTTTTAATGGTGAGAGACGAGGTTCTACATACAGCTTAACCGATCGTAGAGACTCTAATTTTAGTTTGGAACGTCGAGATAGCACATACAGTCTAACTGATCGCAGGGATTCTTTTAGTTTGGACAGACGTGATTCTACCTTTAGCTTTGGAAGCAGTTCAGGTCCTACTTTTACCCATCCCGAACGATTTAACTTAGATCGTAGAGATTCTTTTTTAGGGTCTGAAAGAAGGGATTCTTTAAGGGATCCCTTTTTCCCATCCGAACGAAGGGATTCCTTTTCATTCGATCCTCAATTGGCATGATCACTTTTTGGTCAATTTCAATGAACTTAATTTTTAATTCATTATTCCTTTGTCTATACGAAGGATTTATATTTTTACTGTTTTTTGCGCATATATCATACTTTCATGAAGGACAATGGAAAATAATATCCGTGTAATCAACTCATATCTCATCTAGATTTTTGCAGACAGAATTGTCATGAAATTCTAAAATCATATAAATTGAACTTTTTATTAACTATAACTACATTTTCTTATTGTTTTTTTTCCTTTAATCAAATTGTTTATTTTTTGTGTAAATTTATTTTTCTAGGTTTCTTTTTATTTCCTTCTTTGCATATGTTCCAAAAAAAAGATCAATCAATAAAAATTTGTAGAAATCACAAAGGTTGACTTTTCAAAGTATTGATTCGGAATTTTATTATTCTTTTCAAATTCAATAAAAATACAATGCTATGAATGTATATTGATATTTATTAGTCATATGACAAATCGAACATCTATAACTCCACTTTTTTTCATAAAAAATACCATTGTGTAAGATGTTTACTGCTAAGATAAATTTTCAAACAAAATATCAAATCTAATAAAAAATTAAATGTATGTAAAAATATGTAGTCATGCACTTAAATACTTGGATATATGCATTATAAGTTAAAACACTGGTGAAGAAACAATGAACAAGCTTTCTTCTTCTTTTTTTATCCACCTTAACAATGTATGAGACGAGGATGTCAATGCAGACTTCGATATCAGCGGACCAAATGCAGCGTAAAGTTCAAAACTACAAGTTAACTGGATTTGTTCAAAAAGAAAACGGATTTTAAGTAAATAAGTAGACTAAGCATTAAATGTATACAAAAAGGAAATGTAATGTATACCCATCCTAATATTGTTTCGTTTGGACTAACGTAATAATGAACCTTAAGAGGTCTCAAGCGTGAATGCATTCGGTCATGTGTATAACGATACAGTTTGAATAATCTATTTATTGATTATTTACAAATTATTAATCATAGTTAGTAAGCACTATCAAAGAGTTATAGAATACGTCAATTTGATATCTTACTTTTGTCTTTCTCGAGGATCACTGTAAGGAGCAACGAAGGTTGGTGAAGTATACTGTACATGAGTTCTCGATTTATAAATAAAATGACGCAAGCCTGGAACTCCGATGTCAGCTAATTAAGAATGAACAAATTAAGATAATATAAACGGAATATTTTATTATTCAAAGCAAATTAGAATTTATATTTTAGTTACCAATAGAGTAACCTTCATTTTGCGATGCCTCTTCAATCTCTTGCAAGGCGTTGCAAGCAGACAATTCCTATAATAAAAGGGTGAGTCCAACCGATAATTACAATAACTAACGCGAATGACATTATGTAGTAAAACGTATAAATATATAATTCATGTTACCTCTTTGAGAAGGTTTTTTGCTTCAGAACACTCGAAAAACTTGTCTTTATCTGGTGATATAAACAACAAGCATACGTTGGAGGTAATATAGCATACATATGCGTGAAGAAAGCCTTTATTGTTAAACTTTGGAAGACAAATGGGTGTCCATGATTCGACTGATCGAAAAGTCGAAGATCCGTTAACCATATTGAATACCAAGTGAAGATCTAATAAACAAAATATAAACGTCATAAAGATTGTCATCGAATCATGCAAAAGCAGATTTTACTCACCTGCTGGATGAAGGCTATGTTTCTTCGGTCTAAGCAATGTTATCAACTTATTATTCGTTATCAACATAGCATACAAAAGATCCTGTAACAAACATATGCTGAATTTAATGTTGGACATAAACCGAATGAATATATGTAAAAATGATAGAATTACCTGAGGTTTTATTGATTGCATTATACTTCCTACTTTATCACGTAAGTCTTTGTTCATTCTTACGCACTGAATTGAACTAAGCATAAAGCCTGGGTCATCGCCCATTGTAGATGCAAGATTATCCAAAAATGGTTCGGTGCCTAGAGTGTTTTGATTGAAAAGGAAAGTTAAATTACACCCCAAATATAATTTATTATTATTATTATTATTATTATTATTATTATATACCACCTCCAAGAAGTCGACGTAGATCAAAATTAACTCGTTGTTCAAAAATCTTTGTCAGTTGTGTGGAGGTCAACACGCTTACAATCTGATTGTATAGGTAATTCAATTGATCCCTAAGCTATTCAGGAAAAAAAAAAAAGTCCAATATTTTTTAATTCACAATAATATACAGGGGGGATAATTAAATTTCGTTCGACTTATACCTGCATTTCAGATTCGCTTGTTCGTGAAACAGCGACAAGATATAAGGGTCCCTTAAGCAGGAACACTAATTTATGCTGACCAGCATTTATGCATCTACATAAATAATATATTAAATTTTAAATAACAAATAAGAATAAAGAATATTTCCGATTTTTGATTCAACAAGAGACCTTATTGTGTCATCGGCATCAGCAAAGAATGAAACGATAGCCTGAATTACACCCATATAACTTGAAATACGTGTTTCTTCCCCATATCTTTAGAAACAATTTAAAAAAAAGAGCTTCAATTTAAGAATATTTATGTTAAGCTAGCAATACAATAAAGAATTTTTATGGTTCGTACCGAGTGTAAATCGGTTTTCCAGCGCTACTTAGAATGAAAAAGTGTTTCCGATGTCGCGACCACGTTATAGATTGAGGGTCTTTATATATTAATAAAGGATCAGCTAAAAATTTACCAAAATTGCAGCATTGTATGCTTTGATTTTTTTTAGCAAACACCTTCGACCTTCATGTCCATATTTGCGCCGGTAGCCTGAATATTCTTTATCGTCTGAAATTACAGAAATGTCATTTCTTGAAATTATGGAATCATCCCCATTATGATCCAATGGAACATCAGAGTCTTAGATAATTTCAAGATAACGTATTAACACTTTCAATTTTCAATAGTGGACGTATATTAGACAGAGAATAAGTACAAGCATACCCATACAAATATCTTGATCTATCTCTTCTTCCTCTGAAGAAGCTTCTTTTGTCAGCTTGATAAGTGGCCTTTTGCCGCTTTTGACATTATGAAAAGGAGAATTTTTAGATCGCTCAGAAGATGTAGCTGAATTAGATTTGCTTATTAGGCCCAAAAGAAAATCTGCACCAGTGTCAACTTTATTTGAAGTTGTATTGAAGCTCTTTATTGACGATCCAGAAGAAGAGGAGCTATAAGCGTCAAACGAAAGTTGTGTGGTCGGCCTGGCTTTTAGCCTTCGCTGAGGCTGTAAAGTCGGTGACAATGGTTCGTCTGAAGTAAGAATGCTGTTAGAATCGGAAAGAATTTCTTCCATAATTGGAGACATTTGTGACGGAAGCGGCTTCGAGTAAAGAAACTGAAGCACGTGCTATTTCAGGTATGTATGTTACACGGTAATTTAAAGATTTAAATCGTTAATATTGGTTACTACGGCAAAGACCGAATGTTTTTATAAATAAGCAAAGATGTTCTGACAACAAGTGTTGGATAACAACTGTAATATCATAATACAGTACCATATGATATGTCGTATTATTTGCACTATCATATAATACAGCATCCGGTTACTAATAATTCTGAATTTATCTTGATAAAACTAAATATATATATATATATGTATATATATACATATATATATATATATATATATAAAGTAAATATATACTATATATATATATATATATATATATATATATTATCTGTTATCTAATTTAGTAAAAATCTATCCTAGATACGTATACGTCAGGGCTTAAACGACTATATATATTGAAATGCCGGCCATTCAAAAGTGACATTCTTGATCTATATTATATTAAAATTTAATTGTCGAATATAGTAAACAATCAGATGTACAATGTATTTATTTACTGCATCATAAATTATAACATATATACGTAATGGTAATATAAAATAACTACATTGATATATAATTTGATATACAGCAATCAATATTTTATCTTAAAAACGTTATTTAATGATATATACTTTTCTATGTAATGGTTAACATATATTATCAAAAAATAAT
>CAJVPU010001544.1:0-12637 GCA_910591775.1 Dentiscutata heterogama | reverse complement strand
TATTCTAAAAATTTAAAATAAAACAGTAAAGTCAGTAAAATTTTTTTTTATTGCTATGTTGACAGTTAAATACTGAATATAAACGTTTAAAAAAAAACAAACCAATAATAAAAAAATAATAACATGTTGGTTTAACTTCTACACGTTCTAAATTTAAACGAACACCAACTCATTTCCTATCTCCAACTCATCTCTAACTCATCTCCAACTCATCTCCAACTCATCTTCAACTATCTTGATTGGTTAGAAAAATGAAAATTTTTTGCCGATTTACAGAAGATCTTAATTTTGTTATTCGAAAATATCACACAGACTAGTTCTGACAAATATGATTGGTAGTATTGGTTGTACAAAATTCGTAAAGATCTTCACATGTGATTTGTAAATATCACCAAATGAGTCAGATCAGCCCATATGTAAAAACAGAAGGGATTATTGATTCAAAAAATAATCATTGGCCAATTGAATTTTGGTTTGGCTCTAATTAGAAATTTATGTCTTTAGTACTTAGAATTAAAGGACCAATAGCAATTCATTTTTGTTTATATTGTAATTGTAAAAACACTGATCGGTGGAATATGGATTTAGATTACAAAAATTCGTACAATACACTAGGTCACAAAAATTTAAATCTTTTACCTTTTTTAGAAAATCAATATTGTATACCAGATGAGCTACATATTATGCTTCGAATAACTGATATGTTATTTGAATGTTTTTTTTTAGAATTGTCAACTAAATCTACATTTAATAAACAATCAAAAAATAGTACTGACATAACAATTCGAAAACAAATTGAATCAATAATTAATTCACTGGGTATTAGCATATTTAAATTTAAAGAACCTGAAACTTCAAAAGGAAGATGGCATTGAAATTCAATAATGGGGCCAGATAAGTTGATTCTTTTAGAAAAATTTCCAATTGATTTATTTATTTTGGGTTAAAGAGGAAAAGAAATACAAAAACTTTGACGAGATTTTTATTTTTTGTATAAAACATTACATAAAGCTAATCTAACAAATGATGATATCACAAATTTTGAGACATTAGCACGATAATGGGTTAGAATTTTTGTCAGCCAACTATTAAAACTAAAGAAGGAAATGTTTTACAAGAGAGATTATATCAACGTAACGATGTTACTCCTTATATACATGTATTTTCATGCCGTATTCCAAAATTTATGAAATTTCTCAAAACAAAAAATTTATATTTACGATAGTTTTCATATTCAGGTGTTGAAAAAAAAAATTATGATTATATTCAACTATTTTATGGAGGAACTACAATGGGTGGTCGCAGTTCTTTAAAGCCTGCAGCATATGAAATATGTTTATATGAAAATTGGCAACTTTATTATAATATTAATGAAACGTCTACATCATATTTTAAAGAAATTGTAAATTTTAAAAAAAAATAAATTTAAACTACAACTACATTTTGTTTACATATCTCAAATTTAAATTTTAAAAGTCCAAAAGACCAAGTATAAATCTCTCCATTATAATTTTCTTTAGTCACTCATTTCTCCCAAAAAAATCTAAATTCAACTTCAGTTTTTACTCTAACTTCACTTCCCGTTTTTGTTTTTCATCCCAATGAGAATGTGCAAAAATATAACCGATTCTTTGGTACCCATCTCTTCCTTTATATACACACTTGTATTTTCGCTTGGCCGGCTGGTATTCGAAGCCTGGTTCTTGATGAAATACATAAATAAAAAGGTTCTCAGGGCAGTGTATAGTAAACTGTTTGAAGTCCTGGGCTGTTCGGTAAGTATGAAGACAGGGGACTTCACATTTGCAAGAAAAACAGACCGGAATTGGCACAAGCACCAACTTGAAGGGAATTCAAACCCAGAACTATGAGGTACGACCTGGTTATGTTGGTGCTTATTCGCTTCATGAGATAACAAAGATTCTTGTTGAATATGTTTCAGACCATAAGTGGCAAAAAAAAGTGTTTGACGAAGACATTGTTATCAGTTATTGATTATTAGTTTAGTGTAACCATATGAGATATCACAATCTTATATCACCCGAATCAGTCAAAATTGGCCCATATGATGGGTTTAATCTATTGATATCCATTCAAATCTTTTGTTGGGTTTATCTGGGCAACTGATGATGTGATAACGTAATTTTTTTTTTAATTTAAGTCAACTTTAATTCGCGTAATTTATATCAACTTTAATGTGACATTTAAATCGCAAATACTGAAATACAGAGATAATAAGTAATTCATAATTTCATTTCATAGTAATTTGGTCATTAATATCTTTCAACATAGAAATTCAAGTTTATGCTATATAAGGATTACTTTATTATGATTTTACCAAATTATATTATACGTGACAATTTAGAATTTATTTAACTTGAAATTAAAAATTGCACATGCAGATATAATTAATGCTAATAAAAATAGTAAAAATAATAATACTATAAAAAATTACGCATGTATATATAATTAATGCTAATAAAAATATTATAAAAATATGATTTTGTCCTTTGTTTCACCACTCTTTACTACTATAGTTCTGTTTTTTAAGAAAAAAATTTGTTGTATTTTTTAGTATAAAAGAGTTAATATATACTATTTATTAAATTTTTAAAATATCTATATATATATATTTAAAGTTATTAAACTTTTTTATATAATTATATAAATTTAAACTATATTAAAATAATATTTAATAAAGTAGTTAACTTTAAAAATTAATAGATAATTTTAATTTAATACTGTACCAAAACTAATATATTGTACTAGTTCTAGTATAAGTAAATCTAATCTATTAATTAATAAAAACTTCAACTAGTTATAATTTATATATATAAATAATTTATAACTAACTTTTTAACAAATATACAAAGACAAATTGCAGTTTTTTTAATAATTTCATATAAGATAAAATTACAAATCTGTAATATTTTTAATTTTTTGTATTTGATAAAAAAAATTATAAAAAAATTATTATTGAAATTAAATTTTTTGTTCTACTATAAATTTCAAAATAAAAATATAGATATTATTTTGATTTTTAATCTAGTTTAATCTTAATTTGTGCTAAAATTTAAAATAATTTCCATCTCCACTATTTTAAGAATTTATAGTTTGTAAATATATTGTCGCAAATAATCATAAAATCAGATAATAGTAAAATTTGGAGATCTTAATTTGAAAATATAAGCCCTACTAAAATCTACCTATACTTCTTTATTAATAACACTAACCCTAAATCCTAACTTAATTATAAAAAAAAACTATTAAAAAAAGCTCTAAAAAGTTTTAAAAATTGTATATAAAATAGATCCAAATTTTAACATCATTTGATTTCATGATTATCTGTGACATATATTATTGCAAATCAAATATTAAATTAATACTAGCTAGTATCAGCTAGATAATTTTATCTAAAATTATATTAAAATCTTAAACAGGCTTAAAAAAATTCTGCATATCACACATAAAAACATATGCATATTTATTTTTATTTAGAACCTAAATATACATATAATATTTGATAATATGATACTTATACTATTAGAAAAAATTAAATAATTATATATATATATACATTTTAAAGATTATATACAATAAAAAAAATTAATTATATATAGTTAGTTTATATTATATTTACTTTGAGCTTTTAAATTTATTCACAAAGTACCTAATAAAAAAATTCTATAAACTAATATTTTAATATATATTATTCTTATTAGATTGTAACTTTTAACTTTTTTCTAGTTTTTAGTTTAATATTTAGTATTTGTAGTTTAGTAGATCATAATTAGAAATGTTGTTCTGCTCCGACTAGTTAGCTTGTTCTTAAAACTTGTTAGAATATTATTTGAAGTATATTTATATAAAAACTAGTTTTTAAACTTAATTTATATAAATATATTAATAGTTATGCTTGCATAAGCAATTTAATTAAACCTGTTTATATTTTATTAATACAAATATATAATAATAAATTTATACAATAAACATGTTAGTATTAATAAAGTGCCAAGAGCCTAAGTAGTTATCTTAATATTAAAATAATAATAATAATAATAATAAATTTATATTTAAAAATATAATCAGACCTTATTATAGTTACTCTCAATATAGTCACAACCTTGTAATAATTGCTCTATTTTTTAATTTAGCCATTACAAAATAATAAAATTTAATATTTATATAGTCATGACCTTTTATAATTATCAAAGTTTTGTTTTCTAACTTGGTAATTATATCAAGATCTAACTATATATAAATTTTTATAATATTATTATATCTACTTGCTATTTTTTTTTATTTTTTTTATTTTAATCCAATTTATTAGTCTTTATAGTATTACTATTGTTGGGAGAGCAATTGCAGAGAAGCGATTTGATTTAGCTCCAATAGTAAATGTGAAGGGTTATAAATATCATTTGTTAAGGCTTAAGCACATGAGTTAAGGTCACGATTTTGGTAGACGAGGATCAGGTTCTTACTAAATTAATCCTGATTTGGATTATGCATATAATTTAAGAATAACTTTAAGGGTATTTTAATAATGGTGGTTGAGGTTAATAATATTTATGACACAACAAGATGTGTCTATATGTAGTAAACGGGTGGGTTAAGTATAGAGTAATAAGATCATTTTAAAAGTAATAATAGTGAGGACTTAATAGATAGGTCAGGGACTTAGACAACACGTAATAACAATTCAAGAAAAATAACAATACGAAAGAAATAAATAATAAAAATATAAGAAAAGGAAATAAAATGTAATAAATATAAACGTTTAATAATAGCATTCAAAATGTATTTAATCAAGTGAGAATTCGACTCTTATTTTCAACTCATTAAAGACATCGAAGTCTGAAGGAATTTTATTAACGATAAAAAATGGTCCTTAAATACTTTTCCCTTTCTATTACATTACTGCGCAAAGACTTCTAATTCCCTTCTTTTTAACCTTGGTAAGGCTTTCCTGGCCCTATTTCACGGGTTGCAACAACCCGTGTGGGAAAAGCCTCCCATTACTCATAATTATCAACCCAAATATTCACTACAACTCTTGTTCTAAATATTTACTACATTTCTCTATTATAAATATTTGCTACAATTTCCTATGATAAATATTTACTACAATTCTCAGCTTTCCAAGCCGGGTGATTCATTATTACAAAAAAAAAATAAATACGAGATGATAATAAATAAACAATCTACTACGCCTCTCTAAACCCCGTGTCACGAACCCGTGACAGTATATAAAAGAAATGTATCTTGGTTAGCTTTTAAATTCTCAATTAATAAAAAAATTAAACCCTTTTCTCTATACGTAAACAACTTTATTATTTCCAATATTAAAATATGTCCTTGATTTTTATCTCTTTCTGCTTCACTAAACTGTTAATAGAACTGATAACTTCATCAGTAGAACTGCCTTATACTATATTACTATTAATAATGACCAGTTTAACGAATTAACATTTAAAGATTATACTGGTAATCCCAATTCATTGATCATTCCTTTTGAAAAAATACTATCATTCTAATGATTGGTCGATATGTCAATGAAGACAAGGAATATATATGTCTCTTTTTCTAATTCCAAATTATTTTATAACTGTATATACTAATTTCTTTATTCTATACTATAGCTTTCTTTAGTTCAAGCGACACCAATATTATCTCCTGATCCCAATTATATTTTTACTTATGATAATTTTCCAAACTCATTACCTTTACTTCTCTACTCCGCTATGGCTATGCCAGGCTCTTATCTTTCCAACAATAATAGAGAAAGAGAAAGTTTTATACTAACTAGACGATTATACAATGGTATTACTAACACTAAAAATATTCTTTCAAAAGTTATCATCTCCTATAGAAATGTTATGATGCTGTTAAGAATAATCTTCAGAAAACAGTGCTTTCTGTTATAGGTAAACTAAAAGTTAGCTCAAACAAAACTCCATATGTAATTGCTTCTGAAATAGAATGGACGTACATAAGTGTAGCCCAGTCTTCGTCAACTTATGATAAATCAAAATCTCAATCATGTGACAAGCTTGATCTCCAACTTGATAGTATTGAAGAAAAATATGCTTCTTTAGCTTCTGCTCCTTTTCAGAAAAAACAACCTATTCTATTCCGTTCTGTATCTACTAAAAAGCCAACAAATGATAACACATCACCTATTAACTTTATAGATATCCTTTCTCATATTTAAAATAAACCTACTATTACTTCCTCTGAATCTACAAATCTGAATTCTACTATACCCTCTAACAACACTCATCACAAACCCCAAGCTACCACCGCTAGCCATGAATCTCTTTCACCCAATATAGAGGATAATACAGCCTCTGATGTTGACACTGAATTTATTCCGCTTGTCTCTAAAGATCCTCCTTCTGAACCCCTGTCAAAACGTCAAAGACACATATTATCTTCACGAAAAAAATAACACATTTTTAAAATATATTCTAACTATAATTCTCTTGTGTTATATTTATCGATATGTTATATCTCTTTTTATATTTTATTTTTAAACTTACTACGTCACAATCATAAATATATATATAATGCTTACATTGTCATATATCATTCTCTTTATTGCTTAAAATTTATTTGATAAATAAACTTATAACTCCTTTATTACTATTGCTCCCTTGAATATTTCTATTAAAATAATATCTTTAAGTGTTACTACTTTATATATATATTGTGTTATTGTTTACTATGCATTTTCCTTTCTGCCTAAGATTATCAATATGTTTTAATAAATATTACTTACAGCATACATAACATATGTGATAATTTCTCTGCTATATTAAATTCTAATTAATATAAAAATTTTAAATTGTTTCTTACTAATCATATTATCTGTTTTTTTATATACAAAATATATATTGTTAAATTATATTTTTTTCATATAAATTACATATTAAAAGTTTCTTTATACTAGCCTTACCGAATATACTATTACTATAAACTCTAATACTTTTCATTTATCTTCTTCCGTTCCAGATAAGATTATCAATATATCATTCAATTATTCATTACTCTATAAAACTATTTACTTCTCAAAAAATATATAAAATCACTTGAAAATTGCCTCTCATTAAATAGCAAAAATACTTAATCTTATCTTATATGCTATATATAAATATTATCCAACTCTTTAAACTGTATTCATTAAACAATGCCAGACTATAATATCCAAACTTTCAATCTTGCTTTGTTCGCAGAAATGGATCAGCATTCAAATTAAGACCTTATTTCTACTCCTTTAAATATTATCTTTAGCCCCTATACTTAAAGAAATAAAATAAACCAAAACTTATCTAATGTTCCTACAGCCTTTCTTGCTTCTAATTCACATTTTAATTCTAATAATTTATCTGATTTTTCTTACTAACATTTAACACCTGTGCTCCAACTTCTTATCAATAAATTTCAAACTAAAATTTTACCAGACTACCCAAATATTCCCTGCGCTTACTGTTCTATGCTTATGCAATTCTCTTCTACTAAATGGATACCCTACAATGAAAATGCTTCTTATACATTACCTCAAGCTTTTCAAATTCCTGTATATACGTGAGTAAATACTTAAAACAATAGACAGGTAGCAGTATGCAATGGTTGTAAAAATGAAAGAACTAGGCGATACCCGCTAATTCTTTCTCCAATTCTCTCACAAATCTATAATGTTCCTATGTTTTACAAGAAATACCTTTCTCCTGTCTTTATGAACTGCTCTCTTGGTCGTACAGCAGGAGTAAACCCTTACACAAACTATCGTCATTTAGAGGGAACTATTAGTTTATCTAATAATTATAGAACCTTACAATTATACTCTGGAATGATTGGAGCTTACTTAAATACACATGAGCCTCCAAGTTGGTTTCATTAATCACTAATACCCGCTTCTGAACGGCTCATGCGTGAAAATCATTTTATACAAGAATATATATCTTCTATTACTATATCCTGTTCATCTCCCATGGCTCCTGTCCCCATACCTCTATCTCTTGCTAGACAGTCTATCTCTATCAATAATACACCTCCTAACATATATCACAGTAACATCCCTGATAACTTACTCCATCCTCCTGACTTGATCGTACCTAATAACTCTTTTTCTCAGAAAATTTATAATGAAGATTCTCAGTATACAAGATTAATAGCTGGAATATTCAATAATAATAACATTAACACACCTATCTTATTTAATAATCTGAACCTTGAAGCTTTAATCTTTCCTGATTTATTTCCAAATGGTTGTGGTCATTATAAACACTTAAAATTACTTTTAAACTTTCAACCTTCAGTTGAAAGTTATGGAAAATATATAAAATTACGAATGCTTTATCCTGATCCTAGATTTCATTTACATTGGTATTGGCCTCACTGGTCATACTTAAATTTAGAAAAAAAAAGAACCTTTCAAAATCGAAACTATATAAAAAAGTCAATCGTGACTATCACCCAACACAGGCTGATTTAATAACTGGAGGTTCTTATCATGACTACCCTATAATAGACAAATCTTTAACCACTACTATCTCCACCTTCCTTAGAACCGCCACCCCTTTCTTTCAACAAAAACAGTATCAAGTAAACACAATGATAAGTTCTTATGGTTTGTCTCAAATCTTCTACACGATGACTATGGCTGAAGATAAATAGCCTCTTTTACATCATATATTACGCTCAACTGACAATGGTGACACTTTACCTACTAATCGTCCTTTACATACTTATCTTTTTTATTGTAATTATCTTACCAACATTTGTAATAACCTTTGGAAAAACCCTGACCTTTCTAGATGGGGTAAATGGGAGCACTTTTTCGAACGAGATGAATTTTAAAATCGGGGAACAATTCATACTCACAGATTTGCGTATACTTAAAAAAAATACCTGAATTAATTTCTTTAAACATAATCCGTGCTTACATCCCTGATCCTACCATTGAGCTTGAACTATATAATTTAGTTATGTCATTTCAAATCCACCACTGTGATCACAGATGTGGTAGCCCAGGCCCTAATGGTACTCCCTGTTCTAAAGGTTTTCCACAGCCATTATCTGAAACAACTTACTGTTGCCCAAATTCTCTTCATTATATATATCGTTGCACTAATGAAGAGGACAGAATGGTTGTACCTTATAACCCCGAAACCTTACTAATATGGCAAGGTCATATTAACTTCCAGTATATCACTTTTACTGGCTTCGCCAGATACATAACCAAATATGTTACTTGGTGCAATGGAGTTGATGATACTCTTACTTCAATATCCATTGACAAGATGCTCTGTCTCCGTTCATTACCTTCCTTCTGCTCCTTCAGAATTGAGACTTAGGTCTGTCAAGCCTATACACCTATTACATAATGGTAACGATGACAATGAGGATAATGAACCCCATATTGGGATGACGCTATTGACAAATACTTCGACCGTCCAAACAATGAACGCTTTATACAAATGACCTACCCTGATTACTTCTGAAACTATACTTTCAAATCCAAACAACCCAGTCAGTCCTCAAAACTCTTCCATACTCGTGATAGAAAAAACAGAATAGTATCTGAAAGAAAAACCCCTATTCTCTTACGTTTTACAACTTACAAAATAGAAGATGGCGAACCATTCTTTTTTCAGCATCTTATTATGAAAATTCCTGTAAGATCTGAACAAGATTTATTAGGAAACTATACTACCTACAAAGATCGCTTCCAATCTCTTTTTCCTAATACCTTTACTCAACTAATTAATTCCGTATCTCAAAGTTATATTACACAAAAAAATATCTTATCAACCACATACCTTTCTATAATTCAATCTTTCCACTCTGAATTTAGGAATCAAGAATTGTCAACATTATTATTTCAACAATTTATCTCACTAGAAAACCATCTTCCTCGTCCGACCTCCTTTTCCCTTTTAACCCTTGATACAAATCAATATCAAACTTATAACATCCTATGCAATATATGGGGAAAACTAGATAATGCTAAACATCCTTACTTCTTTTTAACCGGTTCCGCAGGAACTGGTAAACCTTTATACTATTTTTAATAATCTCTTATCTCTCTTCAAAACAAAAAAACTACCTTCTCATGGCCCCTACAGGTGTTGCCGCCCAAAACATAGGCGGCAAAACAATTCACTCGGCACTGAAAATACGTTTTCGTGGAAACCATTATGAATCTTTAGTTCACACTAATCTTGAATATGAAAAAAAATTAAAAGAAATTGATTATCTTATAATCGACAAAATTTCAATGGTTGATGCTGACCTCTTTACCTTCATTAGCAATTTATTCGCTAAACTTCACAACAATAATCTAATTTATGGTGGAATTCCAACTCTCGTTATTGGTGACTTAGCACAGCTACCTCCTGTACGTCCACTCCCTGTATTTCGTTCCCCAGCTTGGCTCAGATTTTTTACCTTATTTCTTACTATACCACACAGACAAAATGATCAAAACTTCTATAACATTTTAGAAGAAATACGCGCTGGTCATTTATCTGACTTAAGTAAATCCATCATTACCTCTAAAATAAATCCCCATATCTCCCCTTCTGAATGTTTCAACACTACACACATAGTTCCTACCCGACTAGCTGCAAATCACATAAATCAATTACTCTGTAATCACCTTCCATTCGACCATAACTGTACCGATCCCATCACTTCCATATCAAAAGACTCACTTAACTTCGAAATTTTAGACAACAACCACTCCATTACCCAGTTCAAAAACATGACTAACCTACCTCATACACTACACCTACAAGAAGGTGCCCGTGTTATGTTCTTAAACAATAAGCTTTTCGATGATGGAATCTGCAACGGTTCAATTGGTCTTGTCACTAAACTAATCGATGACAATAATATAGAAGTTACTTTTCCTACTCGCGATTCTATAAACAAAATCGTTGTCCAAAAAGAAACATCTTACTTTGAAATCAATGGTGCTTCTGCCTCCCGCCAACAATTTCCTCTCCAAAATGCTTTCGCACTTACAGCCCATAAAGTGCAAGGCCTAACATTACCCCATGTCACTACTAGTGTTGATGAGTCCGTTTTTGCAGAAGGCCAAGTTTATGTTGCCATGAGTCGTGCAACCTCTTGGGAAAACCTTCACATACTACACTTTGACTTTAGTTTTCTCAAAACTCCTACTACCGCCTTAGAAGAATACAAAAGATTATATACAATACACTCCAGAGGTTTACACAATCTATAATAACTCGAATTCTGTCTAAACTATCCTTCCCCTTTACAACGAACCTCCTTTAAAAAAATTTTACCCTCATAATTCTAATCACCACCAAACTAAACTTACATTACCCTGCTCCTCTTCCTTATTTCTTCACAGTAAACCTTCCTTACCTTTTAACCACATAATTCCACTTTATTACTTTTACACTTGTACACTCAAAACACACTTATACAACATTATTTAAAAACCCCACCTAAACCACTATTCACCGCTACAAATCACACTCTTCATCATTTCCATATATTTTCCTTTCTTACCAATCTTAAATTTACATATATCAATCGTATTAACAAATCTCATTATCACCCTTCATACCATTACATTTCTCAATACCGCATCCTATCCCATTCTCCTTATTCATATTACATAACTATACATTCACACCCCGCTCTTTCCTATTTTCCCTTTTGCTACTCTTTATTCTTCCCCTTTTATCAATCAAACATTATCACATTACTTCATCAATAATCTAATAAATTATCTAAATATTTTATCTCCACGTATTACTAATATTACACACATCACCCTATTATTTCATCGCATATCATAAACCACAAATTCCATTTATTCTACCTAACTCCTACAAATAATACTATAACTTACAAGATATATAAAAATTTTATACTTGATTTACTCTACCTACTCCTAATAATCTATTTGTAGCGTAATTAATCACACATATACTTTACTTTTCAACAAACAACTCATCTCTTCTACACGTAAAATTAGATCAATAGAAATCAACCAATTATTTTTTAATACATTTTTTAAAAACTTTAATCAATAATAACTTACCAAAAACTTAATCAAATTTAATAACCCTTTTTTTTTAAATCCATTTTACAACTTTATAAAAATTTTCTAAAAAAAGTTTTAATAAATTTATTCAACTTTTTATTATATAAACTTTTTATTATAACAAAAATTAGTTAATTTCTATTACCTCCCCTCCCGAATAAACATACTTTAATTTTCACTCTTCCAATCTATCCGTACTTACCTCTTTTTGACTACTACTATACCTTATATTACAATCAATACCTCACACTACTCTCTGCAATTACAATCGCGATTCTTGTTTTTATTGATAAATTCTCGAAATAGCGGGCATGGGCGTTATTTCGAATTTTGCCCGAATTAAGCTTAATTCGGGCCAAAAATTCGAAATAACGCCTATGCCCGCTATTTCGAGAATTTACGGTGTGACTATCGTCACCTGATAATTTTTCACGATATCTCAGCCGATATCCGTATCACTAAACGTTTTTCCTTATTTGTATTTGTGATAGACATTTTTATTTATTTCTATATCTATTATTATTCTATTCTATATTTATTTCATTCTAT
>CAJVPU010001543.1:0-12643 GCA_910591775.1 Dentiscutata heterogama | reverse complement strand
AGTATAGGTGGGTTTTAGAGGGTTAAATAGAAACCCTCATTTCATTTTAATCCGATTTCATTATGATCTGCCACAATTAATAATAAGATTTTGGGTTATTTGGTATCTGAGTGATAACATTAGCCCATAGGCACGTCTCAAAGGGCATGCTCGTGCCTTCGTGTCTCGAACCCTAGTGTAAATAAACTAAATACCACTCCAGGTGGCACCTAAGTAGCTCCCGAAAAAAAATTGTTATAGTGACATGAATATCATATTTAAAAGAATCGGTTACATAATTTTTTATTAGGCCAATTGTTTCTATTGTTCCCATGTAGTACGTATTAATTTTTCAAAGAAATTTTCGAGCTACGTAGGTACGTACAGTACGTAATTTCATATAACTGATAAGTAACAAATCAATTATTTTGTTCCGGAACTAATGTTGCTTATGTGTTTACGTAATACCAAAAACGCGCTAGCGTTTAGACATTTCTCGGGCTTACATGTCGGGAATAATAGTTCGTATCAACCAACAGTTTATGTTTTGCGCGTACATTTAAATAAAGCCGGGTAGGTTAGTATTATTTAATCTTCCTGGCATTTTGATCCATTGAATCACCCGGCATCTCGACCGACCCTTTTTGGATTCGTGTAACATGTACGCGACCTTTTATAGATCAAGTGATCCGGAAATTTCATTGAATAATGCTAATTGCAAAGAGACCATTTATATGTTTATAAGAGTAATTTGCATGGGTTTATGATAATTTGTTCGAACTTGTATGTGATACCGTATACGTATTGAAATCAAAAGATTGTTGAATATATATTTTAAGGTGGGTGATGCAATGTGGGAATGTTCTGTACAGTACATTCAGCAGACGTTGTACAACAGTAACAAGTCATCCGTGTAATTTTGTAGTAAATGAGAAACTATATTTGCGTATTTGCGTATTTCATTGATTCACAATCCTGCGGACAGATTTTGCACTTTTTCTTGAAATATTTTTATATAATGTCTTTGACCTCGAATTGTCAACCTTATGGTCAAAATGAGACACTTGTCTCGTCTATCCGTAATATTACAAAGGTTCGTCTTTGATACCTTCGAAATGCATTATTTATACATATTTAGGATATTTGTTTAATATTTTTTTAGGATTATCCCTCCGAAAGTGTTTTTAAGGAATTCCTTCAAAATGGCAAGAATTCGACCTAAATTTAATGCTTTGATTATTTTTTACTTATTTATTTATTTTTTGTCTCTTTCTGAATTATTATCCACTTAAAAACAACAGCTGATGATGCAGGAGCTACTAGATTTCATGTAATAATCGATGCTCGTCGACACCCCACGGAGACTTTACTTTCAAATGAAATGAAGGCTTGGCAAGGACCCGCCATATTAATCTTCAACAACGCAAAATTTAAAAAAAGCGACTTTGATTCGCTTATGCAGATCCGTGTTGGCGGAAAACAAGGTGATGATACAAAGATTGGGAAGCATGGATTGGGCTTTAATTCATGCTATCATTTTACCGACGTTCCAAGTTTCGTCAGTGGAGATTATATTGCGTTTTTGGATCCACATCAGAAATATCTGTCAACAAAAGAGCGTGGTAGTATCGGAACTATTCCCAAAGATGGCATCAATGGATTCCCTGAAAGAGATCAATTGATTCCTTACGAAGGTATCGAAGGCAACAATTTTCGTTCAACCTTCGAAGGAACACTATTTCGATTACCATTCCGACAACAACCAAGTGAAATATCTGATAGTATTTTTTCTACTGTTGATGTTCTTCGATTAGTTAACAGCATTAAATCAAATGCTGCCTCACAATTTTTATTTCTCCGGAATATTGAAACATTTGAAGTATCTCACATACAAGGAGGTACATCACCACAACAAATGGTTCCTCTTTGGAAAGCAGCCATAATAGGATTAAATGATGATGTACGAAATAAAAGAAAACGTATTAGCAACGATGAACTTCAAATTTATGAGATGAAGGTTGAATTAATTGACAGTGCAAATAAACAAATAGATCATTGGATTATCGCTACTGGAGCTCAAAAAGATCCAGAAGATCCTCAGCTGAAACAATATGCAAAGCGACATCGATTACGTATATTAGGTGGTATTGCTGCACAGCTAAGTAGTTCTAAAAAAAGAATCCATACTTCGGACCAACCAATTAATCTTTTTGGAAATTTAAGTGAAGTTCCAAGTGAATTTAAGGGTAGAATGTACTCTTTTCTTTCATTACCTGACATTACAAATTTACCTGTTCATTTAAGTGGAACCTGGGCTCAAAGTTCGGACCGTGCGAGGTTACTAATTGAAAAGGATGACACACCAGATATCGATCATCAGAAACTTAGATGGAATAGACATATCTTGCTTGAGTTCTTACCAAAAATTCATTGTGGACTCCTAAAAGAAATTATCGAATTGCAGAAAAGTAAAAAAATTAATCTAGAAAGTAAGCCCACATCAAAATTCTGGCCATTCCCACCCATTTCCCGAAATCATCCAAGGTATACAGTTGAATATGGTTGCAAGGTACTCCAACATATGTTACAAACCAAAGACATCTTTCCGTTGATTGCTGATGGCAGTTATGAACACAGGTAAAAAAAAAAAAAAACCAAAAAAAAAAGGGTCGAATTTGATGATGATTAAGCATACATTTATTCAGTATGTTACGTATATTAAAAATTTTTCCGGTGGGTAGGAGTAATAGCGTGGACATTCTCTTCAGTACCTTAGCACGTTCCCAAATCGAAGATCTCCGTAATTTATTGCGAAATAACTGGGATGAAATAGGTAAACTGTCCTTTTAAGTTTTATATTACATCTTTGTAAATTAGTGATTGTGTAGATTTATTTTATCTATTTGTATAGGAGTGAAATATGATCATAATCTTAAGACAATGATCCTTTCATTGCCTATGTGGCCAGTGCGCATAAGTTCATTAGATCAAGTATCAAAGCCAGCTTTAAAGCCAGTTTCATGTGGATATATTTTGCCAAAAGAAGTAGACTTATATAAGTTGAAGAATAATACAACATATTTGTCTTATTCTGATGAACTTGATGAACGAATTTTGGCAGATCTTAATGTTCCTCATCGGGATGTATTCTCCTATATATTTGAGGATGTTGAATTTCCTAAAAAATTTGATGATCAATATATGATGTTTCTAAAAAGTATACTCAAATATGACAAAGATACGCCTTATCGTAGAATTATCCATGGTTTAAAGGGAAGGCGTTGTTTCCCTACAGATAGTAGAAAAACATTGAAGAAAATTTCCGATCTATATCATAACAGCACGATTTTTTATACCGTTTTTGCAGACTCAGACGTTTTTCTTCATCCGGATCTTAATGAATATTCAGCAGAGTTATCAGTTATTGGATACAAAAATAGAATCAACCAAGAAACATTCAATAAATGCGCAGAAAAAATCGAAGAATATCAAAATCAACGCAATCCACCGTCTGATTTACGATATCGAGGTTTTGTCTTGGTTAATTGTCTTTATAATAATTTTCAATATATTAAATTAGATAGTGTTGAACGAATTCCATTCGTTCCGGTTGCAAAAAGTTTAGACGATCCTTATAAAATGTATTATAAACCCCCTAGAGATTTAAATTGTTTTAAAGAGATAATCCTTCCTAAGTATAAAGAAATCGCATGGAGCCAAAAATCATTGGTCGCAGAAGATATTATACCACCACCATTTGTACTCTCAAAATATCCATCACTTGGTAAACCGGATGTTTTTACCGTAGTTAAACATCTTCGTTTTTTGCATGATACCCTTTTAAATGATGAGATGTGGAAAAATGATTGGGGAGATACATTCAAACATAACGTTTATGAAGTTTATAAGTGGCTTGACGAAGAATGTTCAAATGAAGATATTAATTTGAGTCAATATATTGCACAAAACGAACCATTATTCCTTAATTTTCATAAGGACTCGAATCCATTTAATCCAGAAAACTGGTGTTCAGCAAGTGATTTAGTTTTGAACAGTGAACCAGGAGAAAGGAAGTACGTCAGTCCGTCACTTTCCAAATTTTCTAATATGCTCAAATGTGCAAACGTCCGAGAAATAAAACCACCAAATGTAGAGATACATGTCAGATTACATAATCAATTTAATTTTACCAATTCGATGTTTGAATTCCTATTGAATCAAGATCAGGCAACTTTCTTGCATGACGTAGTCTTTAATGTGAGCGGAGAAATTATAAGAACAAATCGATATATGCTCGCGGCTACCTCAAACTTTTTTCGTGAGAAATTCATGTCAAGAGATTTTGCGGTATCAAGTCCAGTCAATCCGGTTACGATTGTGATTGAAGATGTCAATCCAAACTCAGTACGTGTCTTGCTGCGTTACTTATATGGCCAGAGTATCGAATATGCAATTCAAAGTTTAAATGGGATCGATATAAATCCATCCCTGGAAATGATAATATATGAAGACTTACTAAAGTTGGCAAATTCTTATGAATTAGACCATTTGAAAGATCTTATGGAATTGAAGCTCTCGCGATTAGTTTCGATATCAAATGTGGCTTTTATGAGACAATTGGCAATAAATTTGAATGCTCATCAGCTTGAAAAATATTGCCAACAATTTATCATTGATTATAAAGATTTGATGTAAGAAATTGGATAGAATAATTCTGATTCTAATATCAATTAAAATCAGAATATATCAATATTTTAATTAGAATTATGAGGTATATAGCTTAAAAAAGTAAATTATTATTCGATTTATATTCTAAATTAGTACTTTTTTGTAGAATAATAATGAAAAAAAAAATTTTTTTTTTTTTTTGATCATTTGTATATTTCCGATGAAAATAAATTGTAACATTGTAATCAAGTTCACATAACGATAATGAATTATCTTTGACAACGATCCCGAATTGTTTCGGGAAGTCAGGTCGAAGACCTGCATTAATATAATACAAGCCGATTGATTTTCAAACCTTTTACTCAGTAGTTAGTAGGTAAATTTTTTTCTCATCGTTATCGATCACGAAATTTGGTAAAAAATTTTGATTATTTCCCGATACATTTAATTTTCGCTTTCACATACGTAACACAAAATCCTTCTAAATTTCCAAACCTATATTCAGAAATGTAGATTTATGATTGGTATTTTCAAAGCTAGGTGCTAATGCATAATTGCAGGAATATATACATACATCTTATTCAAATTTAAGTTCTTGACGAAGCTATGCGTTGAACAAGAATGGATCCATTTTTGAAAATTTTGCTTAATATTGATTAAAAAAATCCATCGTTTGATAAACGCGTATAATTCTTGGAAAATTTCGGCAACAAAGTATAAAGTTTACAAGAATAAAATATATGCACTAATGAACTTGTAGAGATTACTAAAAATCGTCTTTGTTTTTACTCAACAATAGGTAAACCTGATTTCTGAGTAAATAAATTATCCGTTTCTCTTTGCCATTGTAATAAGCGCGAACGAGATATAAATATAATAACCATAACGTATCGATATTCTTTTTAAATATAATAAGTTTTATTTGATCTTAATCAACTTAGATTGTTCTCAAGCAGCTCTCTCAATGGGATTTATTGCTCAGGATGCCCTCAAGCATCTCTCAATGAGTCATTGAGATCGGCACAAGTACTACAATTAATTGATCTTTACGGTAATTTTACTAAAGATTCATATCGAATATTAATTTTCAGCACAACTCTGATAAAAAAGATAATCCTGACCATCTTTTTTTCATCGCGAACGCGATAATAAACTCACTTGGCCGGCTAAACTATTTCCCGACCTATTAATTTAGGTGCTTGAGAAACACCCTCAGTCATTTCGATTAGTACAAATTTTGCTGAAAATTCATTGAAATGCGAATTTTAAATTTACACTGAAAAAAATGACAGCCAAAACCATGCAACAAATTAGCATCATAGTTTAGGTAATACAATGTAACTCTCGATATAACGGAGGCCATGGTTCCAGTCCTTTGCTCCGTTATATCAAAAGCTCCATAACGATAATATCGAAATCTCATTATAGTAAATCATAATTATAATTCTCCGTATTAAGCAAAATCCGTTATATCGATGGTCCACTACATCGAGAGCCACGTGTTGCTGAACTCCATGTAACTTGGTTCAGAACGTCTCAAATTAGTTTGGGTCTAGGTGACTAACACTAACATCAAATTCTGCGGCCATTAACTTTTAACAGATTATTGCGGTTTTAGATGTGACCTCTGCAGATCATATCGTTTGAAAATCAGAGATTCTGTAGATTGATCGAAAATATGAATTAATAGACAGTTAGAATCTCGGAATTTTCCTCGTTCATCATTACAAAATCATAGGGTCACATCTTTTTGCAAAGCGCTATAATCGATTAGTTAATCGATTTAGTTGACTAATCGACTAATTGTTTTATACGGTATCATACTTTGATCTTGTAATTGGTTAATTTATTCAATTTCCGACTAATTAAAATTTGCCGCTGCCGATATATTAAGTGAAGTGTTTGGATGGACAATGTAATAATTTATGTAATTTTTTAACCTTTACCTATTCATACATCATTAACTAATTCTTATTATGATTCACATGAATCACATGGAAGACATAATTCTGAAGTTTAAATTCTGCCGATCAAGTTTGCTTTTGCAGATACCAGCTTTTTTTTTTACTTATTATTACTTATATACTATGTAAAAAATGAATAATAAGTATATAATCGTATATATAAAAATTGCCATCCCTATTGAGAACACCTAAAATTTATAATCCGCATTTCACACAATGAATTTTTAGCAAATCGTCTTCAGTTAATCACAATGATTTGAGCAACATCTCGATCACTACAGCACTAGCAAGTTACAGTGATGGAGCTGCCTGAGAACACCCTTAATTACTAATGTGGGGGGTGTCAGTAGAAACCAGGCAAATTGTTTCTAAGTAAATTTTTTTTAGACTTTAAATTAAAATATCTCAACAACTATTAAACCAAACTTGATAAAAATTTTTTTATTTTAATTCTTTTTAGTTATAGAATTAAAATAAAAAAAAATCTGTCAAGTTTAGTTTAATAGTTGTTGAGATATTTTAATTTAAAGTTTAAAAAAAAACTTGCTAAAAACAATTTGCCTGGTTTCTACTGACACCCCCCTCCATGTATCTAAACTTCCCCTACGATCATGTTCGTATTTTGTCTATCCTTCTGAGAATCTCCGACAACTCAGCTTAAAAACGTGCAGTCTAATTGGACCTTGATCGAATTTTAGGTCTAAATAGGGATCTTAAAAATAACGATAATGGTTGATTTAAATCTGTTAAAAATGTTTTAATACATTATGACGTAATTATGATTCAAATGTATGATACTGAACCTGATAAACATGATCGAACAACACTCGCGTGTTGATTTGGTTGACCAATTAAAAGGTCATTCATTAATTAGAATGTAAAAACTTCCAAGAAATATATAAGATTTGTAAAAACTCAAAAAACAGGATTCTGGTACTTCAAATGATTTATTCACAAAAACTTATTCAATGGGTTTACATAGTGGCAATATTGTAAATCTTGGGACTTTCAATACCAACAAATGTAAAACTAATATAGAATGAAAGCTTTTATTGGCCAACACATTTAAAAATAATAGCTATCGATAGCTTTGATAAAAATTAAAACGAATACATTAATTTTTTTATTATTTTTCGTAATATCTGATAAATTCGAATTATATAGCAACGTCTTTTTCAAAAAAAATTCTCAGCTGAAAATTAAAATTAATTAATCAGAAGCAATATTTTCAGTTTCAGCAAAATTTTACCTCTATGACTTGTAATAGATAAAACCGGTTCCAAACTCTAACTTGTAGAATCATCTAAATGAATTGTGATAATCATTCAAGTCAAAAAGACTTGATATTAACGTTAACAACCTTCTATTTACAGTATTTCACAGAGTCACGCAATGAATTAGCAGCAAAAGTTGTTATTAAAGATCACTTAAATTAACTGCAATGATTGAGCAGGTTCTACCACAAAATCCCGAAAACCATTTTCCCGAAAGAACATAATACCGACAAAATTGTCCAACATTATAACTAATGCCGGCTAACTTTACAGTATTAGGTCCTTTCGGGATTTTGTGGTAAAACCAACTTTAATACCAAGGATGGTTAATAATATTATAGGATAGAAAATTTTATAGTAAGTTTATACAAAAGTTCTAATATTAATCTTCAGAATTTATCGCTACTAAAAAATATAAATGTAAATAAATGAATTCGAAAGTCCAATAACCTAAGAAATTTCCAAGCTGATTCACCATATTCTAAATATACATATATATATAGTTTCAAATATTATTCAGTGGGTTAGTTGAGTTTCGCCCTTTTTATAGGATGGTATATTCTTTAGTCTTTTTTTTCTCTTTCAACAACCACGTAGATGTGTATCTCTTTCACAAGTACTATCATGGTATAGTTCCCAATTCAATTTTTTATGTTATGTGCCATTTCTTTGTGCGAAAAAAAAATCTTTCCCAATAATTTTACAAGAATAACGAGAATAACGAGATAATGGGAAAAAAAGATCTTTATTTAATTATTATCTGTGTTGCCTTGACACGTTAATAACTGAGATTAGCTACTCCACGCGTGCGAATAATATAGTACAAGCCCAAAAAGAGAATAACTGATCAGAGAATTTATATTTTGTTTATCCGATCCGACTCAGCCCTATCTGCTACCGTTACACTGTGCAAAAGAAGAATATCGATATCAAATATCGCGATCAATTTTTTTCTAGCAAATTAAATCATTCGGTAAACCTATTGAAAAAGCCGATTGAGAACAACCTTAATCGAGTCGGCCGACTAACTTGGTCAATTTTTCAAAAAAAGCCCTGGTTTAGCTGACTAAAGGACAGTAACGGTAACGGTAAGTAAAATTCGTGGCCACTTATTTTTTCAGCAGAGTTACTCTGATTGGAATGTGTGAACAATATCTCGATCACCAGCGAAGGAGCTACTTGAGAACACCCTAAGACTGATCTCAAACACCTCCTTCTATAGCCTTTAGGATGATCTAATTGACCAAAAATGTGTCTTCAAGCAGCTCTCTCAATACGATTTGCTAATGATTGAGATGTTGCTCAATCGGTTTTACCACAAAATCCCGAATGACAAATTCCCGAAAGGACCTAATACTGATAAAGTTAGCCGGCATTAGTTATAATGTTGGCCAATTTAGTCGGTATTATGTTCTTTCGGGATTTTGTGGTAGAACCATTTTCGACCGGTCAATTTTAATGTGAATATTAATATTAATATGACAAGTTGGCCTAACATGTGAGTATATATTCAATTAGTAAAACCTATCGCTATGTTTATACAACACAGACGTGACATTTAGCTCGAGTCTATTTAAGCGAGATGGATTTTCCAAACTTTCTAGTCCTTCAAAAATGGCATCGGAACCTCCATCTAATGCTAATATTACTTCAACACATACATTATCCAACATTCCTGACGAAGAAGTTAAAGTCATGGTGCCACCCTTGAATTTTGCAATGGTAGCGCCAGGTGTTTATCGCTCTGGGCATCCAAATCATAAAAATTTTCCCTTTCTAAAAAAATTAAAATTGAAGAGTATAATGTTCGACTCAATTTCATAGATACAGTAAAAAGCTTTATCAAATTTTAATTGCATTCATGATATTACAAACGAATAAAACAGATACCTTTCATCAGATGAATTTAATAAAGAGTTGAGACAATTTGTGAATGAACAAGAAATTAAGGTTTTCCATTATAAAATTGACGGAAACAAGGTATGCAATAATTATATTATTAAATTAAATTTTTTAACTGCGATTATTTTGCGCTCAATATTATATATTAGGAACCATTTATTGAAATCGAACAAAAAGAAATTAGTAATGCTTTAGTTAAAGTTCTAGGTAAATTAAAATTTAACTTAAATATTGCCATTTTGTATCTATTAATATTCTTTTTTTTTATAGACATAAGGAACCATCCAGGTATTTTGGTTATATATTCATATTAGATCTTTTTTTTATTAGTGCTCCTATGAAAAACTATTTTTTTTCTCCTCAGTATTGATACATTGTAATAAAGGAAAGGTAGATGTGTGTTGATTATTTTTCTTATCTTTTTTATCTGTAGTTAAACTTATTAATTTTAAATATCTTAAATAAAAATAGCATAGAATAGGCTGTTTGGTAGGATGTCTTCGCAAATTACAAAAATGGTCATTGACTTCGATTTTTCATGAATATCGACGTTTTGCTGTTACAAAAGTTCTAGCAGACCAAGAGGTAGATTCTTTTTAATTATGCAGTCAAACCAAAAGATTTTCTAATTCATAATTCAATACTTTACCACCTTTTTATAATTTAGTTTATTGAAATATTTTCAGAACATGTACCATATAATCCTGATTTTAAACCTGACTGGCTATAAATATAGTTATAAAAGGTATATATGCAATATATGTACATTACTGTATTTCTTTCACCATCTATCTCATTTGATATATCATCTTTGATAACGCATTTGTATGGATATTTTACATACAATCAATTTATTTATAAAAGATCTGTGACAAATGTTTCTTATGAATTATAAAAGAATCAAATGCAAATATAAAAATTTGTTGTGAATAAATTTTCTACCTTTTCTTGTCAAAAAAAAAGAAAAAAAAAATAAAGTTATACATTAATTATTTCAAATTTTACATAATTTACATAAACAAATCACACAATAATTTTGCAATTTCTTTAAAATTCAATTTTTTGTGTGATAAAATATTAGTTTAAAATCTATTATCCTTAATATCGTATGATAGAGAGAGTTCCAAACATTAGAATCATCAAATAAAAAAGAAGGCAACAATAATTTAGACAATAAACCATTTTGAAGCACAAGAATACCAGAACGGATCTGTTTAATTTTTTTAAACAAATATCAATAAAATATAAGTAAAAAAAATATTAAATAAAAAATACAGATTATTAATTAAAATAAAAAAAGAATATACCAAAGTTATCATTCGGATTGCAATGACATCTTCCAGTATAGTGATATTCATTTTCCGGTGGACAATGTTGAAATGGTTGATGATAGTACCCTATATCGTTGAAAAAATGGACTTTTGATTTTTGAGCAAACAATGCCACGGCTATTGAATGGACTGGTGCATCTCCCCAACTTTTTTTAAAAAATATAAAATTGATTTAATATATTAATGAGATATTGAGAATACAGTTGACAGCAAAATTATCGAATCAAATTTTACAGCAGTAATCAATACAGCGTTATGGCAATTCAGCAATGCATAATTCGTATATAGAATTGAGGATGTATGAATTAAAGAATAAATTGTACTATACCGTTCATAGAAAAATCCTCCTAACTTGTCTAGGTAATTAAAGAAATCTTGATATGGCTTACTTCTCCAAAAATTTAGATCTCCAATTTCAAAATTACTCCAAAAGTGACATCTTTTTGTCACAAATATGAAGTAGATGATAATTAATGATTTCATTAAAAAAAATATTTTTTTTTCTTTTTTCATTACTTACAGATTGTAAGTTTCTCCATTATCATTACTAATAAACTTCATTAGATTATCCTCGGCAATATGTTGTGGGTACTCTTTTATAAATTGTTTTACGGAATCCCAAAGAGTGGGAATGGTAGTTTGATATTCTATCAAACTAATAGTAAATCCGTAAATCAATTTATTCTTTTGCATAAATAAAAATGGATCATAATCAATATCACACATAAATCTAACAGAAGGTTCTAATCTCCAATAATAATCGAAAGGCAATAAAAGTTCATGTTGAAAGAAAAACCCTGAATTGAATCTACACATGTGTCGATATGATTCTGATCCACCATATATTACACCAGCTGATTCCATTTCTCTACGATTTTCAGCAGCTTTTGTTTGATTTATCCATGATGGATAACTCCACATGTGCACTGGAATTTTTCCTTCAAAAAAAAAAAAAACCAAAAAATGTAAAAATTATTAAAATATAATACTATTAAAAAAATAACATCAATATATAAAAACATACCATAATGTGTTTTTGATTTTGTCAATGCTGATGTTCTAATTTTAAATTCTTCGGTAAAGTCTACATCATTTAGAAATACATATGGATAATTATATTTTTTATTCCATCTATCCTCAAATTCTCTCATCGCTTCTAATAACTGGTATAACTCTGAGTTCCTGGCCAATACTACAACTGCTGCATTCACTCTTGTAATGTTAGTAAATAATGTTAAATCCTTATTTGGATTAATCCATTCTTTGTTAAAAAATCTTGTTCGAGGGTCTTGCTTATTCAAAATTAAAAATAAAAAAAACTTTCGGGATTATGATTTATCCTAAATGGTGTGAATCATTATAATTCCGAAAAATGGAAATGGACATGCTAAAAATTTAAGAAATATTATATGTAAGTATATATAGAGATTGTAATTAAGTATTGAAATTATTTAACTGCACAAAATTTGACTCAGTTTAAGCTGAATAATCAAAGCTTTCGAACTGATATTAAAATCAATTGGGC
>CAJVPU010001542.1:0-12643 GCA_910591775.1 Dentiscutata heterogama | reverse complement strand
CATTTATCCGGGTTTGTCCGCGACCAATACCAAATCCCATGAGTTTTGCAACAAACCTACCTCTTGGTATCTGCTACTTACTAGTACGTAGCTAACGGTAGGGATTCGGCCGTTTGCGAAAATTAAGCATAACCTAGTATAATTTTGATTGGTTAAAAATATTAGGAGTTTCAATTCTAATAAATTGATTGATTGAAAACATCCAATCGATAACACTACATGTTTGAAATAAAGAGGTTTCGTTATACAACGAACTCTATGACAAAGTATGCAGTAGAACAATATCCTTATTGTTAAGAGATTATTGTCTAAGAGATATTGAGGCTTTTATTACTAAAAAAAAAATACGAAAAAAAGTTGAACTATTGGATGATAGTAAATTTTGCTCATAAAATTTACACAGTTTCGAAAGTTGTTTAAGCCGTTTTATAGAGCTTACTAAGCAATAATGACCCTCTGACTAGTCTCGTTAAAAAAAAATCAGCACATTGACATTTATCGCCTTATCATAATGCTATACAAGGAAAAACGTAGTAACCGAGGATGAAAGCTTAGTCTAATCACTGATTTAATATACGAAAAGACTTGAATGCCATAACTGGTTAACATTGAGGACAGAAGCAATAAAAAAAAAAATTATAGTTTTTGATTGAAACACAACAGCAAAATGGAAGCAATCCCAATATGAATTGATCGAATTTTTTTTTTTAATACATAAAACGTTTAATTTATTATATCACAGTCGATAACAATATGTCAAAAATTCTTTTAACAAATTAATAACGATAGTTAAAGGGCCAATGTCAATGTTTTATCTATAAATAAAATAAAGTTTATTCAAATTTAATAATGGTAAATGTTTGTTTACAAAATCTAAACATACATAGTTTCGAAAAGTCATTTTCCTTAGAAAAAAAGTAATACAGTGTTGTATTCTATTATAATCTACAGTATTATTCAATGCTTACTATTAACAGCCTATAAAATAAATCAATTATTTTGTGGTATTTTTATGTGATAAAATTATCTTATTAATAATCCTATGATCTTGGCGTAGTGATCGGGATTGATATTGTCTATATCAGTATATTAAACTGTTAAATGCAAACAATCAAGAGATTATACCATTTCGTGCGACCTCCCCTATGTACGTTTTTATAACATTATGTTGTATGTTATACGTACTTTAATGCGCGTGAAAAATTATTTGATGCGTCGCTTAAAAGTTTCTAAAAATAGTCAAACAAGTACTTATTGTTACGTACTACACACAAAAGTATACATTTCCTAAAGTAGGTAGTGTTATTATAAACATTTCTTACATTATTGCTTATTCACACAACATTTAGGTAAATTCGTTGCAATGTTTTTTTTTTAAAAGATATACTATTATTTTTTATTAAGATGACAAGATGACAACCAGATAATGATATCGCCACCGAAAAAAAAATTTATTGTACAGCTTTGTTAATTCAATTATTAAAATTGTGATTTGTGTGTGTGTGTGTGTTTATCTATTTTGTATTAAGTTAGTTGGTGTTGTCAAGGAAAAAAAATTAGGATCAAATAAAGTATAATCCACACTTACTCTAATCAATTAATTAATAATCAATTTTTATTAATGATGTGGGCTACACTGCATTTGATCCAAAGGTTAAATCTTTCCTTCAGAAAAAAAAAGAAAAAATAAATAAATAAATTATTACATTAAAAATATTACAAGATTGAAAAAAAAATCTTAAACATATAATACATAAAAGTTATACATGTTTAATTATAATGAATAACTATTGGATTATAAACCATACATGTTATACAGTATATTAGAACTTTTCAGTGAATCTGCTTCTTCCATCATAAGATGGAGTCGGAGTAGTCGGAGTTGGAACATCAATCAACATACCAACGGCACCAGAGCCACCATTACTACTACTAGTACTTTCAATATCAATGGTATTATAATATGGATCAATTGCATCATTATAAGAATCCATATGTGCCATCTCTGGTGATTGTAACATGTTATTAACATCAAATTCATCATAATCGAATTCATCAAGTTTAAAATGTCCTTCTTTGGCACTCTTTTTTCTCCTAATAATAACTAAAGCTGCAATAAACATTATTGACACAGCAGCTGTTATTGCGCCTAATATTGGTCCAATAATATGACTAGTATCTGAAAAATCTAAGCCTGAACCTGTGTTAGAAGGTTTACTTATTGAAGAACCTTCTGGAGTATAAGATCCCATTGGTTTAGGAGCCAAATAACTAGTTGTAATAAGATTTGTTACACTATATGTTGTTAATTGATAACTAGATTTACTATTTAATATTGTTGCAACTGTCGGAACTACACTAGTTAAAACTTCACTAGTAGGTACTAAAGTAATTGTTTGTGAAGCACCATTTGGTGAATTACTATTAACAGGAACTACTGTCACAATTGGTGTGGCAAATGCAGCTTGTGGAGAATCAGGTGCCGCAGTAGGATTTGGTGAGTTTGGTGGCGCTGCACTAGGATTGGCATTTGGTGCCACCGCACTAGGATTAGCATTTGGAGCCGGTGTAGGATTTAGTGGAGGTGGAATAACATTTGAAGGATTAGAATTTGGTGCCGGTGTAGGATTTTGAACTTGATTTGGCTGAGAGACAGCACGTACAGGTTGGTTAGGTGGAGTACTAGGATCTGGTGACGGTTGATTTGGAATTGCTAGACTTGGCATAGGAATATTTTGATTTTGTGTGTCTTGTGGTTGTGGTGCTTGAGAGACAGCACGTACAGGTTGATCAGGTGGCGCACTAGGATCTGGTTGCGAACTGGGAATCGGTATGTCTGGTAAAGAAATAGCTGGTGTGTTTTGTGGTTGTGATGACGAATTAGGATCAGGTGTCGCATTGGGAGTTGATGGATCTGCTGCTTGAGAGACAGCACGTACAGGCTGGTCAGGTTGCGAATTAGAATCTGATGACGAACTTGGAATTGGTATGTTTGGTAAAGGAATACTATTTCCTGATTGCGAACTAGAATCTGGTGTCGCATTGGGAGTTGATGGATCTGCTGCTTGAGAGACAGCACGTACAGGTTGGTCAGGTTGCGAATTAGAATCTGATGACGAACTGGGAACTGGTATGTCTGGTAAAGGTATACTATTTCCTGATGGCGAACTAGAATCTGATGTCCCACTAGGGCTGGTGTCTATCGGAGAGGATTTGTCAGGTTGAGAGTTTTGTTGGTTGGTTGATGTGTTATCAGATTGTGATTTGTCAGGTTGTGAGTTTTGTTGGTTGGTTGATGTGTTATCAGTTTGTGATTTGTCGTTAGTTGGTGGATCGGTTGGTTCGTCAATTAATGGGGCTGAATTTTTGCCATTTGAGGTATCAGTTGAATCAGTTGGTGAAATATCAATTGGAGTATCTTTTGAATTAGAGTTGGATTGTTGATTGTTGCTTTGTGATGTATCGGACGATTTAGATGATGTATCAGGTTGATTGTTATTTTGTGATGTATCGGATGATGTAGATGGTGTATTAGGTTTATTGTTAGTTTGTGATGTATCAGACGATTTAGACGATGTATCAGGGTTATTGTTATTTTGTGGAGTATTATCAGATTGTGTATTAGATTGACTACTAGGTTGATTATTAGATTGACTATTAGATTGACTATTAGGTTGAAGGTTAGGTAGTGGAATATCGGGTGAGACGGCTCGAGCTCTTACGTAATCGTCCACTTTATTTTCAGGGAACGCTCTTTTAGTGGTCGTGGGAGAAGGGGCATTAGAACTTGATATTTTTTTATTTATATTTATTAACATATTACTTTTAGAAGCGCTCGACCCAGTCGAGGCCTTTTTTAACGTTGCTCTATGTATTGTCGGATGGGCATCATCTATAAATTTTATCAAATTTCAATAGAATTAATTGTTAAGTTTCATAGTTGAATTCAATGAATGAATGAATTAAATGAATGAATTAAATGAATGAATTGAATGAATGAATGAATTAATTAATGAATGAATTAATTAATTAATTAATAATGGATAAAATTCTTACATGACGTTGTTATTGATGCCTTGATTATATCTCTATTACTTTGACCTTATTACAGAATAAAAATTGAATACTTTGATATTTTATTACATTAATATACTAGTAATAATGATAATGACACATACCGACAACATTATTCATCCGCTTTTCTAAACTTTTATAACTTGTTAAACTTTGCCCTGTAGAACTCCATATTCCAGAATAAGCATGTATGAACCCTTTATAAATAAATGGGTTTGAACTTTTAGTTATTTATAAATAATTGGATTTTTTTTTTTTTTTTGTAAAAAAAGCAAGGAATCTTTACCATTCTCTCCGACCACTAAAGATAAGACTAAGAAGACGATGAGACTAATGAGTTGTCTCATTTAGCCGTACTTATAGGGAGTTTTGTAAGGAAGGTTTGAGGGTCGGATAGGCAAATGTATATGGCAACGCCAACAACTTCTACCGCTAAACTATCTCTAGTTTTAGATGATATCATACCCTCATTAAAGGAGTGTGCATTTTTTTAAAAAATGGGTCGAAAAGAACAAGACAACAATTGCTCAATTGATTATTTTTATATGTCATCACCTGTGCTATGTTTCGAGCACATTTAACTGTATAAAAAAATTTAATACAAATACCCTTTTGGGAGGGTGATAAAAAATTAATATAAAAAATTACTATTTAGGGTTGGGATTGTAAATTACTTATGCGGTAAGAATAAATATAAACAGTTACAATTTATGCACACAATGTACGCATGAAATATTCCCGTATGTACTCTCGTTTTATGAAGTTTTTTGTGTTCGCATGTTCTAAACCATTCACGTTCACATTCAGTGTTCTTTATTTTTTTTTTTTTTTGAATTTTAACTGATCTATTAAGCATTTATGTTTATTGATAGATTATTAGAAAAAAACCCTGATATTTTTTATTGGCATCAAAAAAAGTTTTATTCGTTTAACCATTCCTATTACTATTTATATATATACAGAATTTTCGAGTAACTTTATATATTAAGAAAAAAGCAATCCCGTTTATTTTACTGTATTTATTACCGGTATTTAAAATTATTTTTTGACTGCACTTATATAGTATTTATTTTTATGTATTAAAATTATATTGGCATTTTAGTAAACTAAATCCCTTAGGGTTGTGATTATTTTTTATGGGCTCAGAGAAAAAAAAAAAATCTGCTTGTGCTTTAAATTAGTAAAAGAAGGTTTTTATTTTATTAAAATTATTAAAATGCACTTATGGTGCATTTTACCTTTATTTTTTATCGTTAATAAACGGGAATTCGTCGAAGACTATCTTGGCTTGATAGACGTATATTTATTCTCTTAAAGGCGAACCACGTTGGTATGTGTAATTTAGGTAACATAATATGCATTTTTTTTTTCATTAATTTGCCTGTTTTTGTGTCGGATTTTTTTAAATTTTTTATGCAAATATAATGAGTACTACTTATGATAAGGAGACAAATTAACAAGTACGTATGTTGTTCGACAAATGATGACGTATTGATCTCAATGCAAAGGCTTAAATTCACCCGAGATTGTGCAAAAATAATAATTGTCTGCTAATGCCAAAATCTGTAATGCGAAGTGTTGGTGGAGAACTCAATTTCTATATCAAGTGATAGATGTTTATAGATACGTAATTTGGTAAATTGTTCGCACGCGGGCTTATTTTTGTATATTAATGTAACAAACATATACGCATTTGCGTAATATTGGGCATTTTGGGGCCAATATATCAATAATCACAGTGCTATTTAGGAATTTAGAATTTTGTATCCAGAGCCCACCACGTGGTACTCATTTTCCAATAGCCAAATAACGGGTCTTCAAGCACTTCACTTAATATATTGGAGGTAAATTTTATTAATTGCTAACTAAATTGACAAAAGGTGTTTTCAAAATCGTATTAGAAATGTATCGGAAATTAGCAGAAAGTATTTTTAACCAATCATATTACTCTTAACAAATTATATAATAATATATATATGGAAATTAAATTACATAAATTACATAAATAAACAACAAAGGTAACCGGGTTGATGCTTCTTATTACTTATTGTATTTCGAATTTTCGATAACATTTAATAAATCACAGAGCCGATAAACACTGATTGAGGACATTATTTTGGTCTATCGTACATCGTTACAATTATTAGCAATCACAGTAAATGTCATACTTGAGCAAATTTCAATAACATCATTCGTACTGTCGTATATTGTGAGAATAGTCAAAATCGCATCTAAGGAATTGCGATCACCAGAAAATCGCATCCAGGGAATGTCGAGAACGTCTAAAGTGAGAATCATCATTTCGATGAAAAAAAGATAATCTTTTTTTCGTAGAGTCGTTCTGATTGGTTAAAACAACCGAATAATAGTGATAGTAGCTCTGGATATAAACCACTCCATTTAATTGAATGGTGTGGCATACAGTATAACCAGTATGGAATGGAATGGTTTTTATACCCTGGTCACTATCAAGATCGCAGGGCATAAATCATTTATACCCTGGGCACTATGTGTATAAGCGGGGCTGAAAGTCCCGCTTATACCCAACTGCCCAGGATATAACTATTACATATTAAGTCACTCAAATATTAATATAGACATGTGTACGGACAGATATGAATTTTCAAAATTACATTATTGATACGATGATATAAGTCAATTAAAAATGCTAAACATAATTGTTGATGCATCAAAAATCTAACTTTTTTGTATCACTTTGTCTAAACAAAATTAATCTCCGGGGAGAGTATCGGCCCAATTATTAGATTACCCGAATAATTTGAAATAAACCAATTAATACGATTGGGTTTGATATGTTGTGTCTCGGATTAAGTTGTATGATTGTTTGACCAGAATTATACACTTAATCCTAACCCTAACTCAGGCAAAGGCGACGCAAGCGTTGATCCAAGGCACAATATATGTACAGTAATATCGTTGCATATTACTAAACCAGTTGAAATACATAACGATAAAATATTAAATAAACCCGAATACAAAAACAAATCCTAAATTAAAACAGAAACATTGTCTTTCCATCATGTTGTTACTTGTGAAACATAAGCACTTATTAATGTCCAAATATTTATAAACTAAATATTATTCTCCGTTTGACTAATTTAGGCCCATATTTTAGGAATATAATTTAATTCAAATTCAGTAGAGAAATAACCTCCGCTCAATAGGAAAGAACAAGTACGTAAATACTATTTATTTCACACTACGAGGAATTTACTTGCAGTTGTTTCAAAAAGATATGAAAACAATTTCCATACTCGTGGGGAATCGAAATTCTGCTTAATAAAAACTAAAAACCCGGGTCTGATATCGTGAATTCTTCATGATATAATAATCTGCATCTTCCACAAATTTTTGAAAACGGCTGTATTCCTGCTACCATTATAGCTTTAAAATTTAATAAATAATAATAATAATAGTTTTTATAAATATTTTACTAACAATAGAATCAGGTTTTGTATATTTACTTAAGCTTTGAATCTAATAAAGTTATCAAAAAAACTATTATAAGACCATGCAAAATAAGTTTTGGTTTTCATAAAGTTTTTTTTGTGATTTAATGTCTGGTGTTGGAGGAAACAATGTTTTTTTTAGGGTAAAGTATTTATTGTTTATACATATTAATTCGTAAACATTTAATTTTTAAATATATATACAGTCAGACCCCCTAAGTGCACATTCCCTAAGTGCACGGTATATGAAAAACTCCTCTAATATGCACGCCTCTGCTTGGGTCCCAACTCATATAACTATTATAAAATTTAATCCTAAGTGCACACCTCCTCTAAGTGCACATTTTGCATTTTTTCCCGAGGGGTGTGCACTTAGGGGGGTGCGACTGTATATGAAAAAATACGGTCAACTATAAGACCCTCCCTCCTATAAACTAATCTTATTCAAATTGAATAGAAATTCTTTTTAGTTTAAACAGTCAACAAGGTTTGAATGCAACGATTCTAAAAATACCATTATTTCTACTTTCATATCTAACAAACCAAAAATCCATCTTTATCGATATTTCAATTAGTGTTCCGATCGGGTAGGTATCACCCGGGTTGAATTATGACCAGGGTTGTTGGTTTACCGTAATTTTTAAAATTTTTTGGTAAATTTACCAGGTTATTTGGTAAATTACCGGTAAATTTACCCTTCGTTGTTCTTAAAAAGGGTTGTATAACATAAAATCATGTGATTTGATGATAAAAAAAAAATTTTTGGCCAATCAAACTACATAGACAGACTCAACTTTAAGTATATAAAGGTAAATTTACCACCCTTTGGTAAATTACAGTAAATTACCGTAATTTACTAGCGTAAATTTACCGCCAACAACCCTGATTATTATTATTATTATAACCATCCGGTTGGTCAACCCGCGGGTCACCTGCTAGCAAAATTGCCAAATTAATCTAATTGTAGCCTAACCATGTTTCAATCATGACTTTTGAATTCATATCTACAAACAGCTTGAGCTGAAGATAAATAGCTCTAATTAAGCTGCCCAAGTTCATGAAGATTTATTATGTATTTATATTTAGTATATATATACTGTATATAGAAATATTAAAGGTTTAGTTTTTTGAGTTAACTTAAATCAAACTTTTTTGAGTTAACTTAGGACTTAAAAAACCTTTTAGAACCAAGTTCCAATAGTCATATGCAGCATTATACACAAATTACTTATATTATAATAAATAAAAGCTAATTGATTAATTTAAATTAAATACAAAAATACTATATATATGTTGTAACCAAATATTTTCAAAAGCCTAAAATATAAAGTACTTCAAGTATTAAAAACAAATTAATTGCATTTAAAATTGTAAAATATCTAGATACAAAAAATAAATTAACTATTTAAAATAATAAAATATTACTATAACACTCATATATATACTGTAGTACAACTTATACTTTTAAAAAAGTGTTATTTATTATTTGATTTTTTTAATAGAAAAATAGGTACCAGAATATTATGCTAATATATTTTGCTATTTCTACTATGGTTATACAATATTTTCTATTTTTAGTTTTTTTTTTTTTTTTAAATTTTCCATAATGCGTGATTTACATCTGGGACACAGGTAGCATACTTTATTATTTCAATATCTTATACATTATATTACAAGAAATCATTGGTTATACATTTAATTGCTACATATATCACCTGTAAGGCTATCCCATCAGGTGTTCTCTAGCCTTTCCATGCCACATTAGGGTGTTCAATATACTATGTAAATCAAACATTAATTAGGATTGCATATGATAGATTTTTTATGAAAATCTGAATTTACTGCGGATAATATCAACTTTCGGTACACTTTTCTCTTGAACTAGTATATTAATTAAGGTTATTTTTTTTTTAAAAAGATAGAGCAAATTGTATACTTTAGTGCAATAGAGCCATTTTTTCAATTTATGCTATTTTATAAGAGTAAATTCTTTAACAATGTAAATGAGCTTTACCTAAATTTGACAGACATAAAGCTATTGAAATTTGAAAAACCGACGTTATTGTTAAAAAGAGAGTAATAAAAGCTATCGATTAAAAAAAAATATGGCATAAAAAAATTATATTCTTCGCTCAAAAAGTGTACCTTTAGTAGTTGTTTAAAAAAATTTTTGCATTTATAAATTAAAACAATGCCACGTTCCAAAACAGCATTCAGAACAACATTCAAACGACGTCACCATTTAAAAAATGCACGTAACCAACGTCAATTTTCTAAAAAGAGAATTGATAATAGTGCAAATGAGAACAGTGACAATATATTGACAAGTTCGCAATCATTAAATATAGAAGTTGATAGTAGTGCGAATAATAGCGTCAATATATTGACAAGTTCACAGCCATTAAATGTAGAAATTGAAGAAATTGATATTCGTGATATTCGGCAGCAAAAGATCGACAAACTTTTAGAGCACGTAATTGACTTGCCCGATTCAATTCTCGCGACATTTATAGATATAATCGAAAAAGTTGCTAAAGAACAACTTAATCAACCAGAATATTTAAAAACGTGGAACACGTTTTTAAATATTGCAAAAAAAATAGATAATAATAATTTAAAGCTTAGTATATCGTTATTAAAACTTATGAGATATAAAAAAGGGCCTAAAGTCGGGCAAATTTTCTCCAAACATTTACAAAAAAAAGCTTGTGATTTTATTGAAAAATCGATATACCATCCTAATATTCAAAAAAAAATTAATCACTTAAAAAAAATCAATAAATCACTGCATGGTAAAGTCGGCAAATCTAAACAAATGCATAAAAAAAGAATTTCTTTAATTCGTTCTGCAGCCCGTAAAACGCATAAGCTAACTAATAAACAATTAAAGTTAGCTATTCAAAGTCGACTTATGGAAAATAAAAAACAGTATAGTGCTAAAGCTGTTTCTATGGCCACGCAAATTTGTGGAATTGGAGAAATGTTGTATCGATCTGCGATAGCTTGTACAAAAAAAGTAATCGAATGGTTAATAGATGAAGAGCCCGACAAATGGTTTTCTGTCAGTACACTTGTCGGGTGGCATCAAGACGTATCAGATATTCATCTAATTCAACAGTGCTCTATTGTTGAAAATTCTAAATGGTTTACTTTTGGAATTATGGCAGACGAATCAACACGTGGAGATAACAAGGTTTTCGTCATATGTTTTATGTATTGGGATCTTATTACTAACGAACCAAAAGTCACCTTGTTAGAACTTGAAGATTTAGCTCAATGTTCTGGAATTTCAGTTGCCCGTACTGTTATTGATTCTTGTAATCGATACCGATTAGACCCAACTAAGTGTTTAACATGGACGACTGATAACACGGCATATATGTCTGGTTCTAAAAATGGCACGGTAACTTTATTCAATAAGGAAATTAAATCGAATTCATTTCGAATTTCATGTGGACTTCATGCGGCTCATATAATGATGATCAATTTTGAAAATACCGCGTTTGGAAAATTAAAAGTTGAAAAAGGATTTTCTACCCAAAAACATCCTTTTAATTTACTTTATCTTATTTGGAAATTGCATAATGGTTACACCGAAAGTAACAAAGACAATCCTATGAATATGAAATCGGCATATATCTTCGATCTATATTTTAAGTTATTTGGTATTTGCTTAACTAAATTTCAAAAACCTTTAAGGCAACGATGGTTATACGAACTACAGGCGGCAAGGCAACTAGTTGAAAGAAGAAAATTTTTAGAAGATTTTACTTTTTGGTTTTTAAATAAGTTAAAATCACAAAAAAAAATACCAAAAACTTATCTCGCAAATTGGGAACTTCTTCAACAATGGCTTACGGACCCAATTTTAAAAATACAAGTAGAATGTCTTGTAAAATTCGGGGAACAAGTTTATGAGCCAATGATGAATTTTTTAATTGGTTCTGATAAAGAACCACGAATTCTTCAGCCCGACGGTCAACTAACGCCACTTTTCCCTGGTCGCAGAGCCCACGAAATGCCTGATGCAGTTGTTAAATGGATCGGGAATTTATATAGAGTTAGAGACAATATTTGCTCACTTTTCGATAAAGAATTATGCGATGCCGTTGATATTTTTGATGAAGAAGATTTTGGAAATTTTTTTAATAATTTAGAAGCTAGTATTGATACGGCTATAAATTCTTTGGATAAGTGGATGAGTATGTGGCTTCATCTTCCATTAAGTGTGTGTCGATTAGGTGGTAAATATGGCTGTGAGTTTGCTAGAAGTTATATACATATAAGATTAAAAAGACAACGAAATCAAGTTTCTAGTCTCAAAGAGTTGTGTTATACAACTCTTTTGGAATTAGATATTAAACAATCTAATTCTAATGATTTCGGCTTGCTACAAGCAACAGAAGATCTATTATTTATAGAAGAACTACTTAACTTTGCTACTTCTGATAAACCAATTCATGCTTTTCCTCAACTATATGAATTCGTCAAATGTCGAATTTATTATATAGTTATTCATCAACAACAGGTTGAGGGTTTGTTCAATAAGTATGACCTTAAGTGTCATACAAACATGAATATTGAAACTAAAAAAGCTAACCTTCGTCTTTCAGGTGTCAAGCAAGTTTTTTTCTCTAAAGAAGAATTGGCACTACAAAGAAAAAATAAAAGAACCTTAAATGAGCAAGATAATGAAAAACAAGGTAATGAAAAACAGGCAACATTTGGAGAAATAGAAGCTAATTTACTGTTTAAAGACTTGTTCAATAAATAAAGAAAATAATAAGTAAAAGTTAAATTTTCCGCTATTTAACATCAACGTTAATGAGTTGTTCGATAAATAAAGAAAATAATAAGTTAGTTAATTTTCTGAAATTTCTGAAATTATTAAAAACTGATTAAAAAACTGATAAAAAATCCTTACATATGTACCCCGACTATGATTTGATTTACCTATTATTTTGAACACCCTAACGCATCATCTCCCACTTTAACACTTAATTATTCTAATCTACACAACCTCTACTTCTTTCTTAAATGGAAAAACTACCCTATCGATAGCCCTGCTAGATACTTCATTAAAAAAATCTGTAAAGCTA
>CAJVPU010001541.1:0-12645 GCA_910591775.1 Dentiscutata heterogama | reverse complement strand
TCATAAATTCAAAGTTCAGTTCAGGTTCATGTTCAGGTTCAGGTTCAGGTTCATTGAACCTGAACCTGAACTGAACTGAACCTAGGAACCCTACTTGAAATTTAGTTTTCTGTAAAGTTCTCTTGTTAACCTCTAATGATCGCAAATTTTTGCTGGCTTCTTGGGACGGCAGCCCAAAATCTTTAGTTTTTTTTTTGCTTTTTTGTTTCTTTTTCTTTAAATTCAAGATTAAAAAAAAAAAAAAAAAGAATTACAAAATTGACAATTTTTGAATCAAAATTTAAAGCCTTCAATTTTAAATAACTAATTTAGAACTTTGGCTAGTATATTCTACTTTATTTACTTTACTCTCTGCATTCTCTAAACTTTCAATATAATTACAATTATTAAATTTATTACTTGAATTAATTAAAAACCTTATCTCTTCTAATATAATTAGCAATTTAGCGTATTTTTTTGAATTTAATTTACAATAATTTTTCTAAATATATTTATTTGCATGTTTAAAAAGCACTTCTATTTTGCAGATAATTTCTGCATTTTTTAAAGATACTTTACTAGTTTGTATATTAGCTTCTTGCTTAGTAATCAAAATTGGTCTAAATAAAGAAACTAAGTTATTATTAATAAAAATATTAATTATATACTTGTATTAAGCTTGTTTAGCCAATTCAGTAAATTTTATTAATTGTATACTTAATTTATATTCTTCTTTTAAACTTTTATAGGTAGTTTTTAAGCCTGTTATTAGATTAATGAAATTATCTTTTTTTAGATAGGCTTGAAATCTTTAACCTTTCATAATTGCTTCTAGCTAATTTCTTGAACCAGTTGTTTAAAGATTATTATACCCAATTATATTAAAAAAATTATTTCAAAGCTAAATTTTAATATACAAATTAATAAATTATCTACTAAATTAAATTAATTATATTATAAGCAATTATATAAGTTATATATACCTGAAGAAACTTCTTACAATTTTAAGCAGCAATCTTTCAATATCACATTTATTGGATAGAAGATATCAATATCTTTAGAGCTTTATTTATTTCTTCCAAAATTGTATATAATTCTTAATGCTTATGTTGCAGTTTAATTTGTTACTTTGGGATTATGTAGTGCTAGGTTTGATCTAGATTGGGATTAGGATTTGTATAAGTAGTATGATCGGGTTAGCATAAAATTAATTAAAAGTCTAAAATAGTAATTGTATAAACAATGTAGTAATCAATAGCAATAAGAAAGTATATAATAATCAATAACACAATATATATTAGTAATTAATATAAGATATTGATCCCAAATAAAAAAATATCTAGCTTTGGCTTAAACTTTGGAGAAGCTTAGATAACTTTTGTTTATAATAAATAAACTGTTGTCTCTGTAAATACAGTATTGGTAGTAGTATTTAGTATGATATTTCAGCTATTATATAATAGCAAAGTGAGTGAAAACTAATAGTAAATGTTTAGTAGTTTATAGAGTATGATATAAAAACCTAGATAAAGAAAGGCTCTGCTCACTGAATTTGTAAATTAGAAGTGCTAGGTGCCATTTTAAAAGAATAAAACTATAAATTAAGTATTGCTTAAAAAGTTTTAAGAAAATAATTTCAGTATAAATAGAATAAAACAAGAATATTAATCAAAAAGAGAAGTTATCTAAATTTAATAGAATATGAGCTAACAAAGATAGAGACATGAATATGTGAAATCAAAAGTATAATATGTAGATTCATTGAATTGTTAAAAGCAATTAAATAATTAAAATCAAAAAAGAAAAACAGATAACCATGACTATGTTACAAATATTGAAGACTAGAACATCTAGCTAAAGCTTGTTCAAATCATTTAAGAAGTTGTAATATAAAGAATGATGATTCTAATATATTGTTGATTGATATATAGCATATAAAATTAGTAAGAGAAATAGTAAAAGATATTAAGAGTTTAAGGAATGAAAAATATTTCTTTTGAAATAAAAGAACAACAAACAAAAAGAATTAGGTTGAAGATAATAATCTTAAGAAATTTACTTATTATCAAGAATTCACAGATATATAGGGTAGTAATAGACTATAAAATATCAGATACAGTAATTGAAATAAAATTAAAAATAGGAAGAATAAGTGATATCTGGAAATTAAACTTGACTATGCTGATAATATGTTGAGGAGAAAAAACAGAAAAATTTAACTATTATAATAATAAAGCCTATAAAAATAAAAGAAGATAAGTGTGACAATAAAAATAAAGCAAGGAAACTGAGCAAATTAAGAACATATATCCCTTTGATGAATTTGTGCTAATACCAAGATCTTGTGTTGAAACTTGCCAAGTTAGAAATAATGTTCTTGTTGGGCCAATTGTGCTAATAGATTTCTAAAATAAAAGCTATAATAATAGAGGTTCTTATACCAAAATATAGTGAGAAGAAAATATTATAAATTAATATAAAAATATCTATCATAGCAAGACAGAAAAAGAAAAGTAGAATTGATATCAAAGATAAATCTAAAGTATTTAGCTATCATCAAAAAGTTGATAGAAATAGTGTTAATGAAATTGAAATAAAGATAAATAAATATAAAGCAGCTATTAATCATCAAGGATTAGCTTATCACAAGTTTTATGAGATTAATATCAAAAAAAATAAATATAAGTTATTCATCAATTATCAAAAGCCTTGTAAAATAGAAGATACTAATAAAGTATATATTTCTAGTGATTGTTATTGAAATAAAATTGGTATTGAAAAAGATGAAAACAAGATACTTGTCTGGTGCTTAAATATTAATAAAGATAGAAACTTCAAGAAAAATAGCTTAGATAGTAAAGCTAAAGTTTGTTCTAATGACAGAATTGAAGTTGAAATAAATAATAAAAGGTTAGAAATAAAAAAAAAATAAGTAAGAAAAGGGTAAAAGTTAGTAGAACGAATAGAGATGTAAACAACATGAAAAAAGATATAGTTACAATAAATAGTAATAAAAAGAAAATCAGTAAAAATAATGAAAGGTGTGTGATTATTAGTTTGACAAATAGAAATAAAGTATATCAAATAAATAATATAAGATTTGATCTACCAGAGCTAAATAGTAGAATAAACTTGATTAATAAAATGTGTAATATTGAAAATTGCTATTCATGCAGAATTGAAAATAATAAGAATAAATATAAAGTGTTTGTTAATTAATAGAAATCTATTAATTTAGGTTATAGCAATAAAGTAAACAATTTCAGATGCAATATAGTAGAGGCACAAAATGTTGAAGAGAAAGATAATTTTTCAGACTAATGAGAATTTAGACAAACTTTGATTTTAGAATGCCAAAAAAAGATCTCTCAAGATTATATAATATAAACCAACAATTGATTAAGATAAATAGTATTATTGCAGTTATGGGTTGGAAGATAGATTAGAATTATGTGTAGCAAAGACTAAAAAGATCAACTTTATTAAACAATTATATTTGGATCATATAATTAAATGTGATAGCTTGGTAAATATGGTGTTTAAAAACTATCTGAAAGTATAAAAACTTGAAGAAATAGATGTGAGGGTACTGAAAGTAGTAGATAATAATAATATTATGATATATTTAAAGAAAAAAAAAAACTTTGATACTTGTTCTAAAATACAGAAATATAAAGGTTCAAAGTGTTGATATATATGATATGTATAATATATATGCTGGTTAATTAGAATTGATCAAAAGTATACAACAATTGGTAATAAGTACTGAAATAAAACTTAATTAAGTGATACTTGGTAATAAGATTATCAAAATAAAATATAAGTATATAACAGTTAGTAGTGCAAACGAATATATCAAAATAAGAGATAAATTAAGCAAAAAAAAAGAAAAAAAACTTTTAGTATTCGTGTTTGTATAGTACTTAAACAATATATTAGTATAGTTTTAATTAGTATATTTAAATTAGTAATTAGCTATATAGTTGTTGCAAAAGGTTGTTAATATAGAAATATGTGTATTTTTATTGAATTATTGAGATTTTGCAAGAATTGAAACTTTGAGGATGAAGTTACTGGGGTTCTAGCTCATGTTATAGTTTTATTTATTACTCTAAGATTTTGTGATCTGGGTTTGATCTGAATTGGGGTTAGAATTTGTATAAGTGGCATGATCATGTTGGTATAAAATTAATTAAAAGTCTAAAATAGTAACTGCATGAACAATATAGTAATCAATAGCAATAAGAAAGTATATAATAATTAATAACATAAATGTATATTAGTAATTAATATAAAGTATTGATCCCAAATGAGAAAATATCTAGCATTGGCTTGAGTTTTGGAGAAGCTTAAATAACCTTTGTTTATAATAAATAAACTGTTGTCTTTGTGAATACAGTATTAGTAGTAGTATTTAGTATAATACTCTAGTTATTGTATAATAGCTAAGCGAATAAAGACTAATAGTAAAAGTCTAGTAGTTCATGAAGTGTTAATAAACTCCATGACACTAATTAAAGAGATCTAACTAAAAAACTACACAATTCTTTTTCACAATATCTTGTACTGCTAAATCAAGTTATAGAATTTATATTTTATTAGTAATTTCTATTTTGTGATATATCAAATATCTTTGCACAGACTATATTAGAGAAAAAGCCTTTTTCATAGCTCTCTTCAATAATAGATTATTTTTTCTGATTACTGTTCTATAATTAATGATTGCTTGTAAATAAATAAATATCTTAAAAAAAAAAAATCAAAATATTTATATATATAATAAACTTAATAATGTTGTATTTTGTAGAATAAAATACCTGAGTATTTAATTATTTTCAAGTACTATTAAAAGAATATTATAAAATATTTAATTATCTCTGAGTACTATACTAAGAGAGTATTAAAATTAAAATATTATAGTTAATAGAAAATATGTACAAGTTCATATTTAATTATTTGATTATAATATCCAGATCTATTATATTAAGATTACTAAAAAAAAAAAAGTAGAAGTATTATGCTAAGGGATATTTTAATTTACAAAATATATCTACCTGTCTGAATTTGACTTAATAAAGTATATTATTTTGCTCTTTTATTCAAGACAAATAACTTTCTACTAATAGTTTAGAATCACTTTCAATATATGATCATATTAGTTCTATAGCTATAGTCTGATGATAAATGTTGCAAACTAAGTCCTATAACTTATGATAATTATAGCATTTCTTAAAATAATTAAGTTAATTCTTGGTCTTATATCCTTGTAATATTGCAAACTATTTAAGATTAATATTTCTATAATATTCTAAATATTAAAAAATAATACAAATAAAAATAAAAAATAAAAAATTCAAAAGCAACATAAAGCCTTCTAATTTAATTCTACATATGTATGAAGCATATTCAATTCTTTATGTTAGAGTTCTGAAGTTTGATTTAAATTTAAACTTGGTTTGATCAAACTTCAAATCAAACCAAATACAAACCATGAATTTAATAAAGTTTGATTTTAAACCCAGAATCAAACATAAAATAATCAAACTCAAATCAAACCCAAACCCTATAATTAGGTTTGACCCGGGTTTGATTTGAAGTTTGCAAACATGTTTGGGTTTGAACTAATAAAATAATACTCTATTTATAATAAGCTTTTTGTTCCAAAATAATATATAAGTGTCACAAAGAGAAAACCTGTAATTCATTTTAAATAAAAGACTACAGGTTTTTTTTTTTTGTAGACTATAAATATCCTTTTTATGAACTTCAATATATGTTATACAGGCGTACTTACATATTAAAGAAAAACTGCATTAACATAAAAAAAGAAATGAGTAAAATGTAATACTTATCACTTTGGGTTAGTTTCGTGTATGGGTTTCTTGACTAATTAATCAAAACTATGTGAAGTATTGTAATAAAATTCAATAGCACAAATTTGTATATAGATCAGTAAAATTAGTATTCATCTTATGTTCAAGTCACATTTTTTCAAGAATTTTTATATTAATCGATTGATATAATATAGCAAAAAAGACAAGTTTTTAATTAATTAAATAGAGTCTTTGTAGTAGAAAAGGCCTAAATGCTATATATATTATATATAGCATTCAGGCCCTTTCTACTGCAAAGCTCCTAAATATTTTTAAAAGTTAAATTAATAAGAACTTCCTGTAATATATATTCAAGTGAGAATTTTGTTAAACTATACCTTTTTTCTAACATATTAACTAATTGTTTTGTGTATAAACGCTAGAAAAAAATAGGTATGAATCAATTTTTGGATACTAGTCTTCTCTAGTGAGTTTAATAAGTTTGCCGATCTATATACAAATTTGTGCTGTTGGATTTACTACAATACCTTAAATAGTTTTGATTAATTAGAGTATCAGATACCCCAGTTTTGCTGGTTTTTTAATCACGTGGTTTGATCACAATTGTCAGAGAGTAATTAGTTGGGATATAATTTCAATTATGTAATCATAATTGCAATACATGTAAAATGTGTAATCAGTAGGAGTCAAAAAAAGTTAAATGTTGTATAAGTAAAATCAATGATGTAATTAATATAGAGTCAAATATAGAGTATATAAATGTATGAGAAAATGAAGAAAAAATTTGTACCTCTTTTGTTCTAAATAGAAAATATTAAGATCAACAAACATGACCTTAAACCTCTGTATATTAAAATGTTAGTACTCTGCCTTTGACTTGACATTATTAGTCAACATATGCTATGCTCAACACATGTGAAGATCAACAGCGTGGGAAGATCAAGTGCAATTGCAGATAACACTTATTAATAATGCATTTAATGCCCAGAACAGTAATTATCATATTTGCCAATTATTATATATTGGTGTAAATATAAATGTTTTGTTGTTAATATAATACTTTATTTGTAAAGTAATTCAAATGCATATAGTATTGATTCAAAGTCAGTCTTAGAAGACCAATTATATGCTATAAAACATCAAGATAGTATAAAATATCATACAACTTCAGTAAAGAATTATATAGCTACTATCTGGCACCACCTTAATAAGAAATCAGTTTTAGAAAAACTAGTAAATATTTTAAATTCAAAAGTATTCAATGAATTGTATATAGTTATTAATAGAAAAATAAAGACTCTATCTTTTGCAGATCTAGGTAAGCATAATAGTGCTGATAGTTTAATGCTTAATGAAGTTGAACAAATATTAGATTACTCAACTTTGCAACATACCTTCTCTAAATGTTTATTATATTGCTGTGTCCACCAATTTATTTATTCTTTAAGTATAAAATTCATTTGTTGGCTTGTAAATTTAAACTCTCAATTTGCCTTAATTCGTTATTGTTCTGAATCAACAACTCTATTTTATGATCATCAATATTCAACAAATATTTAGTAAATATCAAATATTTATTTGAAATTTGTTGGTAAAATATTCAGATTGTATGAATGAATATTCGAATACTTATTTTTTGACTGAATCAGATCTCAAAATACTATAAATAGTCGATAAAAGGTAAGACCTTTTATATGTCTAAATTAAAAATTAAGAAAAAGGGGCGTACAGAGTTTTTTTCATTAATCTCATCCTTAGGAAATTCTTTTTTTAAAAAATAATGGAATTTCCTTCTCAGGTCTAAAGCCATACACAGCATTACTGTTGTATTTGTTTTGGAGTAATATTGAATTAGTTTTTCTCTTGCTGCCATAGCTGCAGCTAATAGTGGAGCTAACAATTGATATTATTCTTAAATAAAATTCAACACTAAAACTCAATATATATAATAACTTACTTTTCATTTCTGCATTCGAATCTACATCTTTGGCATAGTTAAGAATAATATTAAAAAATAGAATGATCCAGAAAGCTGTATAGTATGAATTAGATTATATTTTTGTTGTGAGATTTTTAAATGGTTCAAGGAATTCAGCAATCTTCTTCAAGTAGCCTACTGATTATGTAAAATAGCATAGTGATGCAGATTGCTATAAGTACTAGTAAGAGTATTAAGTGCCTACAAATTTATCGAGTATATTTCAAATATCTAACCTTAGTTATATATTAGTGAACCCACTTTATAGCAAAATACAAAGCACTATAAGTAGAAAATGCTGAAATATCAAATGTTAATTTTTATTTTAGTTATATAAAAGGTCTTACCTTTTATCAGCTATTTATAGTATTTTGAGATTTGATTTAGTCAAAAAATAAGTATTCGAATATTTATTTATATAATCTGAATATTTTATCAACAAATTTCAAATAAATATTCGATATTCACTGAATATTCGTTGAATATTGATGATCATGAAATAGAGTTGTTGATTCGGAACAATAACGAATTAAAGCAATTTGAGAGTTTAAATTCACAAGCCAACAAATGAATTTTATACTTAAAGAATAAATAAATCAGTGGACACATGTGCTAATTAATTAGTAGAGCATGATATATAATACCCAATCTTGCATTTAATTGGTTAATTAGATAGTATATATTCATTGAATATTCAATGAATTATTTAGTAAAAAATTTTATATCTGAGTATTTAATTTAGTAAAACAATTATATTTTCAGATATTCAAATATTCATTGAATATTTGAATATACTATTCATTAGATCAGGCCTCTAATAGTATTTTGCCACTCTAACAAATTTGCTTTTTAGAATGCGCTATCTTTATAAAACTAAATACCCACCAGCTATTTCATCTAATAGTAAGTTTTCAAGCACTAACACTAATATAAAATCAACTACGTGATCATTGTTAGATACAGACTTTGATAAGGCTAATAAAACATTTAATAAGCTTGAATGCTATATCTCAGAAAAACTAGCAAATAAAAAAATAGATGTGCTTACATGGTAAAAGGTAATAATAGGTTAATATTCAATTAGATATATATATATATTTATATGACATTATTTAATATGACATTTAGACACACCAAATACAGTATTCTTGTCTTGCTTGTATAGCTTATGATTATTTGCCAATTCCTGCATCTTCTGTAGCTTCCGAGCATACCTTTTCTGTGGGTGAAAATATAATTACAAACAATAGATCAAGATTAGTGTCTAAAACAGTAAGAGCAGCACAATGTCTCCAATTATAGGTGCAAGGTCTATTGAAAAGAAAGACAGTGAATCTATCATAATAAGGTAAGCTTTTTTATAGCAAACTGGCAGCTTTTGTAGAAAAAATTCATTACCAAAATTATAATTCTAAATTTAAGGTTTTTGTGATATAGAAAATTTCTAGAAATTGTTATCAGCATGAGATATAAATTGAATAGATAATCATAAGCTATTCATTTATTATCCAAAATCTTACTGTGATTTGTAATCTTTAACATTTTCATCAAAAGATTGAAAATAATGAACTTTATTGAATAATTTTAAATTTTGTTAATACTAGGGTAAGAAATTTGTTAAGATAATATAAATGTACTATGTTAGTGCACTTGCTTTTTCTGTTATCTGAGTGTTTGAATTGTATCCCTTAAACCATCTAGTTTAGCGAGCAAATTTGTCCACTAAAATAATTTGAGAAAAACTAATATCTCTTAAAATTTTTTTATAGAAATACTACCCCGAATTAGCTAAAATAGCTTCGAGAAATATAAGTCACATGGTAATCCAGAAAATACATCATGGTGCGTACTATTTGGTATAAGCAAAGGGCACAAATTAAAATCATGTATAATACGTTCGCTGATGTTGCAAAATATTTCATTAGAACTAAACTTCTAAGATCGCTTTGTAAATTTAGCTTTAAAACACCAAGGTCTGGATAAAATAAAATTACTATGTAATATGGGTACTTACGCATAATAAAATTTTAAATTATTACATAATTAAGTTGTCATAATTTAACAATGTAAAATCAGAATTATTTATTTGTAAAATTTTAAACCTAAGTTTTCACAATTAAGTTTATTCTTAAAACATTCTCATTTATATAAAACTATGCATTCGAAAATTATATTACTATCCATTTTAATAACACAAACCAACTTAAGATATTTCAATCCTGTTTTGATAACATAGCCGATTTGAAATATTTCACACTTCAGCAGACTTTTATTAATAAATAAATGCCTTTTATTTATTCCTGTTCAATCCCAATTCCATTTTGATAACACTCTGCAAGGTTATATATTGCAGTAGCATTACCTATTCATGCAGATTTTTTTTAAAGGTTTTTACCTTTGAAGTAAAACTTTAAAAAACAGTTTCGATTGTTATTGCAGCAGAGAGGTACATTACACGTGACACACCAAAGATTACTTTCATGTGGTGTTTTATGATCCAAGTCTAAATTTTTTTTGCTTGTATATTATCTATATCAAAGACACGAACCTCGTCCTAGCCTTCACTCCAGAAAATGATTACTAGGTACAAACTGTTAGATTGAAAGTTCAAAATGCTTTGTCACTTTTGGCCATTTGGTTTTTTTTTTCATTCATTTTTCTTTTTGATTTTTTTTCGATTTATTCTTTAGCTGAATTTCTCTGTTATTATTTGTGACATCTATTAGATCCCAAACAATTTCAAGATGAAATTCTTTTTGCTCTTGTATCAAATCTAAGGTTCGGGCAATTCGGTATGTATTGACAATTATGGTGTCCAGAAGCTAAAAAAAAAAGTGGCATCTAGTTCCTTCGTACTGCTTGTTGAGTATTGTAATATGATGCAATTGGTCTACAACATTTACATCATTCATAAAATGGTTATAATCATCAATCACACTTGAAATTTTTAATTTTTTTTTAATTCAGAGCTAAACACAGCATGCACTTTTGTTGCATTAGTGCTGGTCTCTCTTGGCCACTATTGTTCATGTTCTATTTTTCATTCATCACCAATGAGATCATGAATTGTTGACAACATTGTTACTGAACTATTGTCTTGCCAAAATACAGCCAATACCCCATTTACTACGATACCAGAACATACGTCCCAGTTAAACCGGATTTTTTTTTTTATTTTTAGTTCTTTTGGGAACTCGGAAGCTATTTTTCTAATAGTGCCACAAGTACCAATATCAATCTGCCGAAGATTCTAAAAAAGATGAACATTAGAAAAGTAGTTATCCATATAGAGATTGTATAGCAATCGATAATATAGTAACTGTACAACAAGTTTATAAACTTGACAACTAATTTGGTTGAGCCTATTTACTTTTGCTACTTCATTTGGAGAAACATATGAAGTTGGCAAGAAAGTATACATATATCTCGACTTACAAAGTGACAAAATCTTGTAGCTCTCTAGAGTTGGTTTGTTTTTAATGCAGATGGTATGAATGCTTCTTTCTGAAAACCTTACTATCATCTTGTTAACTGAGATATTTGAACCTGGCATGTAGAGCTGTTTTGAAATATCTCTGACATGTGAAAGCAACAGTTCCAATTTTTTGAAGTAGTTTTTAATCACTACTGCAGAGAGGGAGATATGCAAATATCTCTTGATTTGTTCAAAACACTTTAGTGATATTTGTTTTGAAATATTGTAGAGGGGGAGCTTCGGATCTTCGTTCCAATATTGATTAAGTGAAAGTTGTTTAAAGATGCCCTAATAAATTACTAGTGCAATCCAAACAATAAGCTCCTTACAGTCTATGTTTGTTCATTGCCTGCTAGTAAGAATATTGCTCCTTTTATTAGTGCATATGAATTTGTATTGACAACTATTTGATCTAGTAAATAGTTCGTAAAAAAAAGAAAAAACAGATTAATCGGTTTTAAAAAACTGACATCATATTGTGGGGGCAAATTAACAAACCCCTGGTATAGACACTTTTGATGAACTAGTGGCTCAAAATTTGTTAGTGGTAGTGGCAATTTTGGTGCAGCTTTTTGTTTGCAATCTTTCTTGCGAACACTTTTAGTGTCCTCTTTTTCTTCTTGCTCATCCTCATTGTCAGATTCTGGGTTATTCAAAAAATGCTAGTGGGATATCAGAACTGGTATATATTCACCCTCCTTGTTATCATCATATATTTCAACTTATATTTATACATTACAGATTTAAGAATTGTTGTCTATTTTAATAAATAAAATGTTAAATTTCACCTCATTGAAATGTTGTAAACTATTAAAAGAAAGTTACTTTAATCTTCTATTTCTATTTGTACTTTTAAAAGAAATTGCTTCTGCTTTAGATTTTTGCTAAAATAAGTATATCTTTATATTTTTTTTATTAATTAGTAATTTTAAATACTTTTTTAATATATCATTAATCACAAGTTGCAATATATAGCCAAAGCAATGAATTTTAAAAATATCATATTTTCTTTCTAATTTTTCTAAATATGATTTAATATTTGACTTATTATTAACTATACTACTAATAGTTATCCCTTAAACCATCTAGCAAGCAAATTTGCCTGCTAGAATTTTTTTTTACCCAATTTTGTAAAATTACATCTGACTTTATTAGGCAATATCCCCTTTCTTATATGCCAAAATGAAAGAATATGGGTTTGTATATCAACCCATGACTTTATTTCAAAAAGATTAGAAGCACAATAAACATTTAGATCACGTGTAAGTAGCACAATACAAACCTTAAAAAAAAGATCGTTATCAATCAAAATTCTAAAAGTGAAATTTTGAAATTTTTTTACTATGTTAAATATGAGTTCGTCACTTTCTCACGAAAAT
>CAJVPU010001540.1:0-12646 GCA_910591775.1 Dentiscutata heterogama | reverse complement strand
ATAGTTTTCAAATTTTCGTCACCGGTAGGATTCGAACCCTAGACCTTGCTACTTGGGGGTGACAACTCTACCACTTCGCTAAGTTGCCACACCCATACTATAATTATATAACTTTTATATATTATAATATTTAGATAAAAATTTTATTTAAATTTTATATACTATTAATTATATATATATATTTATATTTTTTTATTTTTATTTTTATTTTTATTTTTTTAAATATTAAGGTGACTACTTAGGCCCCTGGCACATAGCTATATTTAGATAGTTACAATATTACATCAATTTCATGAGGATACAATAGCCATACATGTACTTTGGATACCTAATTTAAGTAATCCACCTGGGTTCTATACTAGCCACCATACCTGCAACCTAACTAGGAGATTACCTATTTAAGCTCTTTGATTATTTTACTAACAAGAGTATGACTAGCCATACATGCAACTTTTGGTTACCTATTTAAGTAGTCTGCTCTAGGTTCCACACTAGCTGCTATACTTGCACCCAGCTATGGGGGATACCTATTTAAATTCTCTGGCTTAATTTCTGTAACATGTCTATTCTAACACTCTTAATAAGATTAGCAATGACTTTAAAACTTTAGTCACATGAGCATTTATTCTTGTTGTAAACCTAACAGAGTAGTACATGTCCCACACATATATTCACTGCGTGTTTGATAACTTTTCCCTAACTAGTACATGTTGTGCTACTATTACCAGGTGTGTATCTCAAGCTATTTTTTCAGATACTGCTATAACCTGATCTGTATCTCAAGCCACAACTTTCCTAATTAGTTCCCACTTATGTATTTCTGCGCTTGCAAAGTTCACAGCAACCTTAGTATCCACGTTCCAACTTCCTTCTTTTCCGGATTCCTTACTGGTCCCTCCTTTACTTCTAGCCAGCAATCTGGAAGAGTTGGTCTGCCCAGGCTCTAGATGCCTTATGGTCTCCCTCCCCTTGGTACATGCTTCTAGAGCACAAGTCCTTTTCTTTGGTAATGAGCTGGCAGTTAGGCTGGTGTGTCTTCCTACTTAAGAACCTGGTCACTTGGTTCTTTGGCCTCGGTCTCTGGTTCCAAATTCAGTTTTCCTGTAGCACTATTGAAGATCACTGTTACTTCTCAACTTAGGACTTGCCAAATAGGTTTTCAGTAATTCTGATTTTCTGGATTTATTGTGCCAAAGCTCCCATTCGAGATAGTGTGACTAAGATTATAGATATCTGGATCCAACTGATAATCTTAATATTAACTAATACAGATCTAGTCTTTTCAAAATCATCATCTTGGGATTCGAACTCTAGACCTGCTGTTTGGGGGTGCGACAACTCCACCACTATATATAATTATATAATATAAAACTTAAATAAATTTTAATATAAATTTTAAAAAAAATAATTTAAAATTTATTTTTATTAAAGTAACTACCTATTGTATTACTAATAAAAAATATTTCTCTTGTAATTTTACCCTAATTCAAACTCTAATTCTAACTCTATAACTTTTATTTTTATTCTAATACATTGTTTATTTGGCTACAAATATAGTATTATATTTGTTAAATTTTAAATAACTATTAAATAAAATTTATTTATAATTATATTTATATATAAATTATAACTATATAAGTCTATATTAAGATTATCTCTTAAACTATATAGTGGTCAAATATATTTGCCAGAATATTATTTTTTGTAATTTTTTATAATTACTTAAAATTTTATGAAAAATATACCTCTATTTCTAAGCTAAAATAAAAATTTAAAATATTTTTAATTTAATAAAATTATTTATTTATAGCTATAGCTACATGTAGCTATATTTAATAATTTTGCAATATAGTCTACCCTTATTTATATTAACATATTTTAATTAGTTTAAATTCATATTAATAGTAATATTAACAAAGGATTATATATTTTTAACCTATCTTAAATCTAGGTAAGCTATGCTACTCTGGTAGGTTTAGGCTATAGATAAGTCTTTAGATCAACTTAAATTACCAAGTTTTTCTAGTTATATGTCTTGTTCTTATTCTTAGCACTAGGCTTAAAATATAAAGCCTTTTTCAATCATGCAAAAAGGTTTTATTAAATTTAATAAAGATAAGAGCAAGGTCTCACCTTAAATATTAAAAAAAAATAAATAAAAGGCTATATTACAAAATTTTATTAATACAACTACTTTTGAGTTTTAAGTAAAAAATGAATATAATCTTATTCTAAATTAATTTGTATAAAAAAAAATTTTGAAAATTTGTCAATTTCTCTCTTTTCTGTAGCACTCTGTCTATATATATTTGTCAAAACACATTTTATTGGACTTTTTACTAAGTCAAAATTAGGGTTAAAATTAGAAAGAAATTTTTTTCTTAAAAATTTTTTTTTAAAAAAAATTTTTTAAATTAACTTTATTTTTGACTTAGTAAAAGGTTTATAAAAATGCAATTTAAAAATATATACAGGTTGCCCCCATTAATATCAACCTATTTGAATCAGGTAATTTGGTTGATATATATGTGGGGTTGATAACAAAGTGGAATTAATCATTTATATGTCACAAAGTTTTAACTAATTAGAAAATGCATTTCAAATATATGACAATATTATTTTTTTAGTTTTTCTTTCTCTAACTGACTAATGCTTTTTGAGTAATTTAGACACTTGGCATCTCAGATCTAATATTGGATTATGTATTTAGATCATTATTTGATTTTAAACTATTAAATTTATATACATTTCTCTAAATATACTGCGACAGGATCATATATAAAGAACTAGTAAAGCATGCAGTAAAGATCTACAAATCTTATGTTAGCTAGCCTAAGTGAAGACACGCATTTAGATCAGTTGCATTTAAAGGAGTTTGAATGTATATATATTTTTATTTATCCAAGGTAAACTATTTTACATATTACACTTGCAAGCTAAAATTTTTGGTTTGCATTACTAATTTTACTCTTTTTTTTTTAATAATACAAACATCATAACTATAAAATTAAGCAATAATGATACTGTGTAGCACTGCTTATAGTACCCAGAGTTTTATTTACAATCTTGATTTTTGAAATTGGTTAGCAACGTTGGTACCTTGTGTGAAACTGGGGTAGGACGGTGAATCTTAATCATTGGGATATTACATATTTTATGGGGATACTATAAAGCAGTACTGTACAGTAATATTGCACAACTTATTAATTTGGTAAATACAGTAAGTGACAATAAGTATCATTTGTTATATCTTTATTACCAGTACATACCTCTAATACAATTTTTTTAATTTATAGAAAACAAAAAAATAATGAAAAGAAAAAAAAGAAAAATATCAAATATAAATAAAAAAGAAAAGGAAATATTATAGCCTAACCTTCCTGCTACTATTGTTTTCTTTGAAATTTAACATATCTTTATAATTATTTCAATAAAAAATTTTTTAAAAAAATCAGTTACCTTTTTTTGTTTTTTTGATTTGGATATATTTACACAAATTCATCTTAGCTAACTTCTTAATTGTAGTAAATCTTTGTCCTTTATGAATGTTTCTAGTTCTTGTTGTTCTACATACTGTATTAATAAACTACATTGTTCCAAGGCAACTGAATGAGAAATTTTTGTAATTTCAACATTATTTTCTTCATTACTGCTACTTGAATCTAACTTATAAAGAATCTCTTCAATAATAGCAGCCTTATCTAAAACAACTTCTTCAATTTCAAGATTATCATCAATTCAAATGTAATCATTAGCAGGCATTACATTCATATAATTGGATGAGATTTTGAAAATAAGATTTTTAACTTCAATTTCGGCTTCAATTTCAGCTTCAACTTTGGCTTCAATACTGAATTCAACATTGGCTTCAACTTCAAATTCGGATTTATTGTCATTGCTTTGTATATTCTAACCTAAATAGTTCTATTCATTTGATGGAACTATTCTAGTTTTTTTTCAGCAATTAATGATCATTTGAGAAGTTACACTATCTCATGCTTTTGTAATGAACCTGATAATAGCATTATTAGTGAGTTTTTTAATTTTTTTTATTTTTTGTTTTATTTATTTATTTATTTATTTTTATTTTTTTTTTAAAAATAAGAAAAAATTTTAAATTAGTTGCCAAATTGGCCAGTTAAACAATAATCAAATTTTAATTTATATTGATACCTGATTGCATCTAAAGACTAATGTGGGATATTTTTTTCTCACTATTAATAGCATTAAGGATATTTTGAAGAAATAGTTTATGATAGTGGGATTTAAATAAGTATATTATTCTGGCATCACATGGTTGTAAATAAGATGTAATATTAGGTGGTAAAAAATGAAGTTAAATATGAGTAAGTTTACAATTTGAATAGAATGTGGTACCATCAACTAATAGAAGTATTTTTTTTTTCTTTAGTCTGAAGATATTATTTAGTGACTTTATCCAATGTTCAAAAACTCCACCTGTCATCCACGCTTTCTTACTAGCATTATATTCAACTCCAAGATTTTTTTTCTGACACCTTTGAAACAGTGTGGGTTAAATGATTTCCTGATAACTAACGATTTGAGTTTATCTGTACCAGTTGCATTTATACAAAGAAGAATGGTTACTTTATCCTTAACTTTTTTTTGTCTTTTTACTAGTTTTGTTGCAAGCATTTGATTAGGCAATATTCTAAAATTAAAATTATAAGTTACTATAATTTATATAATCTTGTGATAAGTTTCAATATATTAGTTTTCATGTAATTTGTAATTTTTCTTATTTTATTTTAATTATTTTTTTTAAACTACTATAAGGTGTATTTTAATTTGTAATTTTGAATATACAGTAATTAAGGAATACAATCTGTATTATACTGTATTTCATTTTGGTACTGAGATATATGTGTAGAGAAGATCTACTATATGAATATTTTACTATTATATGCTCAGGTATATAAGTGTGATATCTCACACTTATATAAATCAAAATTATATGAAATTTGTTTTATTAAAACTTATATAAAATTATATTATGTTGTAAGTTTGTAACTTTCATAACATGATCATACCTATAATAGAGACCAGTTTCATCAGCATTATAAACATCTTCAGGATTGTATTGTAGAAGTAATTTAGCCAACTTTTGCCTTTGATTAGCAAGGTCTTCTACAGGTATGCTTTCAGATTCTCTTTCAAACCTAAATCTCTGAAGATCATTTCTTTTTTTAAACCTATCCAACCAACCATGGCTTGCCTTAAAATCAACTTCAGGTATGTTTAATAATACTGCAAATTTTTTGGCTTGAATTTGTAGAAGTCCATCCATTAGTATTCCATTTTGTGAAAGAATCCGTTTTGTCTAGATAGCCATGGCACTTTTTAAATCAGTAAATTTTGCTAGTTGTTTGACCATTTTTTCTTCTTCAGGCTCTGTCAGTTGCATGGACAACCATTTTTCTTTTTCCTTTAAGATTTTTGAAATTGTACTTTGGTCATAGCTATATTCTGAAGAAAGTTGATCAATAGTAAGAAATGGAGCATCATGCTTTCATTAACATATTTCTTGTTTTTTTTTATTAAAATGGCTATTCTTTTTTTTCATAAAGTTGTAAATTTACTTTTATTTTATTTTATTTTGTTTTGTTTTTTGTTAGTTTTTTGTTTTTATTTAATAAATCTATTATGGAATGTATAATTTGAACAAGTATAATTAAAGAGAGTTTAAATAGGTAATCCCCTAGTTGGGTTGCAGGCATGGCAGCTAGTGTGGAACCTCGGGCAGACTACTTAAATAGGCAACCAAAAGTTGCAGGTATGGCTAGTCGTACTCTCACTTGTAATAGTCAGAGAGCTTAAATAGGTAATCTCCTAGTTAGATTGCAGGCATGGCGGCTAGTGTAGAACTCAGGCGGACCACTTAAAATAGATAACCAAAAGTTGTACGTGTGGCTAGTTGTACCCTCATCATAATTGTAACGTTGTTAATTATCTAATAAAAAGCCCTCCGGCCAAAGAGGTCACCTTAAACACAAAAAAAAAAAAAAGCAAATATATATATTATATAAAAACTATCTCTAAATAATAAATATTAGTTTATAGTCTTTGGTTTATTTTTTTTATTATGAATTGTTATTTTGTTAAAAATTTTGGTTTGTAAAAAAGCAGTATAAGTAATTGTTAAAAAGAGTTGATATACTTCTTTTAATTAATTTTTGTAAAATTTTTATATTATATATATTAATATTTATTTTTTATAGAATTTTGCTATTTATCATCACTGGTAATCATTATTGGTATTGCTATATTTCAAAAATATACAGTAAGACCTCCCTAAGTGCATCTTTCTCAGGACTATAGTAAAAAAAAAACAAAATATGCACTTAAAGAGTGTATGCATTTATAGAGAACAAAATATATAGTGCTTCATAAATTGGAACTAAGCTATGCTGTGTATTTAGAGAAAATTTATATAGAGCATACACTTATAAAGTATATACTTAGAGAGTTCTTACTATACTAAGTAAATAGGATCAAATACTCTAAGTAAAAATATTCAGAACTTCTAAAAACCTTATAAAAACTAAAATTAGAACCTTATATTAGCTCTATATTATATTATATAAAAAAAAATAATTTTCTAATTTCTAATTCTAACTCTAACAAATCTTAGAACTAGTGATAATTACTACTAATGATTTGTAATAATTTTTTTTTTTTTTTTTTTAACTTCAGCAATCTTGCCAATTACTTTATTAGATATTATAAATTTTAATATATTAATTCATGATCTGTCTAAGAACTAGTAACAAAACATAATAAAAAGTGGAGATATGTTTACTATATAAATTTTGCCTTTTTTGGAATCTGGTATTTCCCTAAGAAAAACTTTTTTCTTTACTAAATAAACATCTTTTCAAGTTCTAAATAAAGTTGTAAAGGAGTATCTTGCAATCAAAATAGCAGTTAGGCTACTCCAATTTAATTCTTTGTTTAATATAACAAATTTAAAATTTTTTAGAAGGGGGATTTAAATAACATATAACTTTATAGTAATACTTTATTGCAGACCTAGTTTAAACTATTAATATATATATTTATTAAATAGATAATTGACTATTTATAAACTTAATATATATTTATACTATATATATACAGTCAGATCTCCCTAAATGCAACCCCCCTAAGTGCAACATCTCTTTAAATACATAATAGAAGACTAGTCCTATAATGGGATTTATAGATAAATGCATATTCTTTATTCTGCAATTGCACGCTAATTGCCTGGCCCACTTATAAAAACTCTTTCCATAAATACAACCACGTGATTATCGGCCAATCAAATTCATTATTTCTAGACTACTAAAGCCATATTTATTATATGATAATAGTAACATTATTATTTTATTAGTGTTCTCTAATTGCAACCCTTACTAAATACATGCTCTAGAGCTGGTCCCGATGACTTGCATTTAGGAAGGTCTGACTATATATTTAATTATATATTCTACTAATAACTATTTATATTATACTAAACTAAACTTTAGCTTTATGTTTTCTTGTAGCTTTTGTATAAGTCTTAATTTCACCATGTATAAAAAATTCTTTTCCTATATTTCAACATAATATATAACATGGAAATAAAAATTTGTATTTTGATTTAAGACTTTCTGGAGGTTCTGCCAATTCATTATCATATCTACACTAATAACAAATATTACTATTAGTGTTTAATTTCTGGCAAGAATAATATGCTAACTTTATTAGTGTTTTACAACTAATTTTTTTCTTACAAAAACTTCATTGTATAAAATATATATGTTCTTCTAGAACAAATAGTGATTCACAGCTATAATTCCAATTGTCTATAGCATTTTGACATGCTATTTTATTTTCTGCTGATAATACACATTCACTATATAGACAACGCATTTTTCTACATTGAAAGCATTGAATAAATTCTCGAACTCGTGTATTCATAAAAATAGATAATGATGCACATTCATTATTCGTACTTATTATCATAAGTGTTAGACGATATTGTTCTGATATTGTTGATCAATATACTAATTTAAATTCAGCATAATGATTTTTATAAACTATAATAATTAATAAATTTTATTCAATTAAAATTTTATATTTAGTATAATATAAATAAATAACTTTAAAACATACTTGTAGAAGGAATAGGATTTGGTAACCAATCTAAAAATTAAAAATATCATCTGAAAAACAAATAGGTTAACAAATATTACAAGATAACTAGTTATATTTTTTTATCTAAAAAATATTTAATATTTAAATTATAGATAATATATTGAAATAAATTTAATTAAGTTATAAATTTAAATATATAAACCTGAAAAACATATTGGCAATATCTACAATGTGCTTGCATAAATTGTTATAAATTCTTTTTTTTCGATAAAATATTACTTGTTGTTTCTGATATTTTTAAAATTTGATCAATTAATAGTATTATCTAATAAATAATATATTAGTATATAAATAAAATCAAAGTATTTTTAATATTATTAATTTATTATATACATCAAAAAATTTATCAATTTCTATTTCATATAGCATTGAAATAGTTCATTATATAAAACCAATCTTTTAGTATGTTCTTCTAATAAATGTTGTATATATTCTATACATTTGTGCAAATCATTCTGCAAAATTGAATTTGTTTTAGTAGCAGAATAAATTTCACTTAATGTATCTAATTTAACAAATTCTATTTCAGACTCAAAACTCATTGTATCTCTAACTAATGCTACACTTTGTAAGCCTAAATTTAAAATAGACATAATTCTTTTAGCTAGATTAGTCTAACTATAATAAGGTGCTATATGCATTTCAAGAAGCATATCAAAGTTACTATGTAAAAATAAACAAATAAGAGAAATTTGAACAAAAGAAAATACTATATAATGATCAGAACCACCATCAGTATAAAGACAAAGAATTGGAGGAATAATATTAAAACAATTAGTAGAAATTACATAATAAAACTCAGTAGCATGTCTAATTGCATTACTGGGTTGAAATACTGTATCTTTAAATGAAACAAATACTTTTTCACTATAAAAAGAGTTTTTAATGGATTCAGAAATATTGCAAAAAAATATCACAAAAGATGTAAGAGATAATTTTGTAAAATTATAATTACATGCAATTAAAGAAGATTCTTGAAAACCTATAGATTTTTTATTATATACACTAGTAAAAGTATTAACACTTTCTCCAATAGGTACTTTGTGTTTGTTATCAGTACAAATAAATAAAGTATATTGTCAATATAAAATTGCAAATTCTCTTAAATATTAAAAAAGAGTTGCACAATAATGTATATCTAGACGATCTTTGCGAAGCAATCTTGCCTAAACTATAAACTTAATATTAAAGCATCCTGTATATTGTTTAGCTTTTTCAGTAGTTAAATTTGTTGGTTGAAATTGCAAATGTATCTATTCTTTACTTGGAATTAAAATAGGTTTAAATATAGACTTATTATTTAGTCACTGAAAAATTATTTCACAAAGATCACGTATTGAAATGGCAAGTGGCATATAAAGAATATTTCCATGTCAACGATCATTAACTGCTGATATATTCTAATAAACAAATTAATTAAAAAATATTATATTATATATAATATATATAGTAAAAACTATACCTCATTAAAATAAGCTTCTAATTCATTCCAAAACAAATCAAATTTTGTTTCTTTAAAACTATTATTTTGATGTAAATCATATATAATTAATAGATCTTCTATTGCTAATATAAGACAAAGTCATTCTTCTAACTCTTTACTAATCTCATTTGATGTTATAGCAGAATTGCCAGTTAAATCATAATATAAAACACACAAAATAGCAGATATAATAGTTTGAATTAATGAATACTAATAATTTTTGTAATTTTTTTTTTTTTTTTTTAATGTTAAAGATGAAACCTTGCTCTTATCTTTATTAAATTTAACAAAAACTCCTTACATAGTCAGAAAAAAGTTTTATCATTTAAATCTAAAACTAAGAAAAAGAACTCAGACATATATCTAAGTAAACCTAAATACTTATCTGTGGCCTAAACCTACCAGAGTGGCCAAGGCTCATCTAGATTTGTGAATAAGTAAAAATAAGTGAAGGGTGTGAAGAGAGATTGATCTAGTCAGAGTACCATATTGTAACTTTGTAAAGGGTATTAGATATAAAAGAGTCAAAAGAGTTTTCTGAGTGAGAAATTGGAATTGAATTTAAGTTAGATGGAAGAGAAAAGTGAGAAGTGGTGTTATTAGTACTAGAAATAAGATTAGATTGTGATCTTGAAATACAGTAGGGAATCCAAATATTTGTATAGATTTGTTGATTTAGATAAAGTAACAGTTAAATAGAAAGAGAGCAGGCAAATTTGTTAGAAGAGGTATATTCGCGTAGTGTATTAATAATATCAAGTGGAACCAAGCCAGAAAGTGTAGAGAACAAGAATGGTTTGTATGCGAAAGAATAAATTTGTAGGCTGTCAAGATTTTTAATTTAGTTAAGAAGATGAGATACTTCAGTTTGTAAAATTTGAAGTTTATTGGAAGTTAATATATATTGTAAAGAGGTGTTAAACAGAGTTAAAAGTGGCTCTGGAGAAGGGCATGTAGTCCAGTGGAGTGCGTAAGTTGGTTGTTGGCAGTGATAACAGGCATTAGGGTATGAAGGATATCTTTTGTAAAGAATATGTGGAGATGGAAGGTCATTGAGTAGTAATTTTACTCTAAATATTTTAAGTGTAGATGATTGAAAACTATGAGAGAAATTTGAGATTTTCTGGTTATTATTAAGGTATAGCCAAGTAGCATCCTAGTAGATATCTTGGAAAAAGCTAGACCATTGTAAAAAGCGATGTTGAGAGAACCATCGTGCGAAGATATTTGTATTGCAAGTAGTTTGGATACTATGGCAAATGGGAAGCTCCAAAGAATAATTATAAAAAATTGGAATAAATAGTAGGTTATAGATATTGTGAGGGTTAAAAGGTAGAAGCGGTGCAATAGAATGGCTATGTGCGAGTTCATCAGCTTTGTTGTTAAACTCGTTGTCTTGGTGTGCAGGAACTTTATAAAATGTGATTGAGAGATTGTAAGAGAATAACAGATTTAGAAATGTATTCCATATAGACCAGTGACAAGGTGGTTAATAGTAGTCGTTGCTACTAATATCTACCTCAAAGGTAAAGCAAACGCTACAAGCTTATAAGCCACACAAGGGCACAATTTTGGTACGTATATAATTACTGTGGATAGGAACTTATTTTACAGAGAAAAGCACTAATTAATTCTTTATTTTTCCCTTTGATTATATACTTCTTATTCAATTACATCATATTTCGCTCATACATATTTTGACTTTTAATTGATTAATAATTATACTATTTTACTTCTATCCTATTATGATATTTATTATACAACGCCACTATACTATGACTGACTTTGCAATCAATATTTGCATCATCGATTTATCAATTCCAGAGTTTTCTTTACCATTCACACCCAATCGAACATCACGTAGATCACGTGGACCACATGATAGTTCGATCAATCTAATCTTTCTTACCCTAAGCATTCGAAGAGAAGTTTTTGTTCTATTGTTCTACGACATTGTTTAATATACTTCAAGTCCCTCCAACTCTATTTCCCGTACAAAGTGTACCATATGTTCCGTTTCTCCATCACAGGAGCTAGATCCCCAACGATCATCATCCTCAAGATCATAATCTGCTTTCTTTGTACTTTGTTTCATTTCTCGAAGTCGTTTGACTCTATTTCGGGTAAGAGGTTCCTTTATTTTTAATCCATCTAGTTCATTTAAATAATATTGACCATGTCCTCCTATAGACCTAACCCTATAGGGTCCCATCCAATGATAATCTAGTTTCCTGAAATATGTGGTCTCTAATGTAGAATCATACACCAACACCAAGTCCCCTACGTTAATTTTTCCTTTATTTTGGTCGGCATGTTTGTCGTGAAAATCTTTCCACCTTTCTCGAATTTTATCATGACTTTGGCGAGCTTGTTTCAATTTGTGTATCAAGTCTTTCATTTGTAGCATCCTGAATTCTAATAACTCATCAGTGCTCCACTCGTTCTTTGTCATGAGTACTTGATAACTTTCAAAAGTTAATTCAATTGGGGCAATTGCATCTCTGCCGTAAACCAGATAGAAAGGTGAGTAGCCTAAGTCATTTACAAAGCCCAAACTGCTTCATGCAGATATTCATGCCAATAATTTTGCTTTTCAGCACACACCTTCCTTAAAATGCGGGTGATTTTCTGTACAGCTCTTTCCGCTCTCCCATTGGCTTCAGGATAATAGCTTGCACTAAAACATTGTTCAACTTCCAATCGTGTGGTGAGTTCATCGATCAGGCCATTCTTAAATTCTGTGCCTCGATCTGATGTAAGTTCTGCAAAGCATTCATGCCGTGTTACAACCTCTTCCTATAGGAATTGTGCTATTGTTTTTGCATTTTTCTTTCTTATTGCCCGAGCTTTGATGAATCCTGTTAAGTCTTCAACCCCTACAACTATGTACTCATGCCCACCACTAGTTCTAGGTAAAGGCCCTATGCAATCAATAAATAATTTATGAAATATCCAACTAGTAGATGG
>CAJVPU010001539.1:0-12647 GCA_910591775.1 Dentiscutata heterogama | reverse complement strand
TATTAGGAGGAAGCATGGGACAGAGGTCATACCAAAGAGTTTAAATAGATAGCTTTCTAGTTAGGCTATAGGTATGGTAGCTAGTGTAGAACCTTTGGGCGGATTACTTAAATTAGATAACCAAAAGTTGTACGTGTGGCTAGTTGTACTCTTGTAATACTGGTATAACATGTAGTCAAGTCTTCAGATATATGGCCTAACCGCTTATACTAATAAAGTGCCAAGGGCCTAAGTGGTTACCTTAATATTAAAAAAAAAAAAAAATTTAACTAATATAATTCACTCTTTCTGTCAATCACTGTGACCAAAACCAGAGCTAAAGGAAAACACAAAATTAAACATCTGTGTATTAAGATAGTAGCTAAAATAGTACTAAAGAAAAAGCCAAAGCAAGAAAAAATAATTATAGTTATATAGAACAAGTTAGTCTTCCAAGAACACTGGTGCTTTTTAACTATGAAAATATAATTTTTTAACAAAAACTTGAAAAAGATTTTTTTTTAGAAAACTGGGGATTTGCTATAACCCAGTTTTGCAGATCTCTGATAACAACAACAAAGTGATAAAACAAAACAAACAGATTTAGACAACATGATTGATACATTTAAGTAAACAAATATAGATAGACAAACAAACAACAAAACAAACAAAACATGTTAGATACACAAAGACACATACAGAATACAAAAACAAACAAATAATATAATAGAATGCCAGAACTAAGTATATACAAAGACTTTTTCAACAAAATAAATGAAAAAAGAGTAGCAATCCAAGAAAAACAGAATGCTTTTATCTGGGATAAAGATAAAAAAGTGGCAAAATACCTTGGCACTAGCGAAGTTTATCTTATTGCAATAATACACAATGTATTACAATATTATAATCATGTACAGCATAAAAGAGCAAGAGACAAAACTTAACAAAGGAAGAAAAGTTCCTATTAGATCTTTCTAATATCAACACAATAGAAATTAACAATATAGTAAATCAACCAGAAAAAAGTTACACTGAAATCAAGATCAAACCTCTTCCAATAGAAGAAATATGTACATCATCTATCAAAACAACAAAAGAGATTTTTTACAATATCAAAGCTGAGAAAGTAGATATACTCAAACATATAGTAGGTTTAAGTATATACCAAAGTAGCACAAAAAGAACCCAATCAGAAGCAGAAATAGTTTATATAGAAATCTCATTAATAATATAATCAACAGAGACCAACAACATAAATAGTAATTTGAAATTAAAACCCCAAAGCAACTCTTGCAAGCGAGGTATTGCAGAACAGGAATCACTTTTATACACTAGAGCAAACAATCTAGAAATAACAAAAAACACTTTAATACAAAAGAAGTATAGAATACCTGATTATGGTTTGAAGATGATTATAAAGAAAAAAATTCAGAATTTTGTATTGGATAATTATATCACTAAGTCTACATTAAATAATTCTTAAAAGTCCTTTTTTTGCAGTTTCAAGTAACATAATAGGCCTGGTATTTTTGAGCTGTAGGTTTTATTCTGCTAGTTTTGGGATTAGAAAGATCATTTTGACTTTCTATTTTTTTGGCATAATCCCTTTATCTAAAATGCTATTAAGGAGTCTGAGGAGGAGTTCTGTAGCTTTTTTGGCTATTCTCTTTAAGATCATTTATTCTATATTGGATGATCCTGGGGCCAATTTGTTTGAGGCTTTTTGAAGTATTTTTTTCTATTTATTTGTCTTGATTTCATTGAGAATATTATTATACTATTCTTGCTAGATGTATGTTCATAGTGTATAATCCTCCTTCTGCTCTTCTTCTTTCTCTTCAGGAGTGTGTATATTTTTTTTGAACTGTTTTGCAAAATACTTATCTATTTCTTGTTTGACTTTGTCTGGTTTGTAAATAAGCTCTCTTTTTATTGTTGGGTGGTCTGTTGTAGTGAGTATTCTTTCTAATGAGATTTTATTCTATAGTCTCTCTAGGATACTATTGAGTATTTTTTTTTTCTCTTTTCCTATTATACCAAATCTTTTTTTGATATTCTCTCTTATTCTTTTCTCTTGTTCTGTTTTTTGTTCAGTAACCATCTTCTTTTCTATTATTTTTATCCATACCTTGAAATCTTTAACTCATTGTTCTGTCCAAGCCCCTTCTATCTTTTAGATTTCTGTCTTATTTTTTCAGTTTATTTGCATTATTGATTATTTAAAGTAGTTTGGTCTTCTGTGCCTATTTTGGTATTTAGATTATAGTAGCCTATATAGCCTATTTTCCTCAGCTGTATGCTTCACTCATATCTAGGGTTTCAAATAACTTGGTTTTGTTTTTTCTCAGTTGTGTTTTAAATCTTTTTTTGTGAGATTGTTTTTCTAGCCAACTGATTTATCATTTTAACTAATTTCTCCTATATATCATTAATCTACTTTTCTGTTAGTAAGTTTTGGGTTTTATCTTTTCTTTTCAATTCTTTTCTAATATATTCTTCTATATACTTTTTTAGAAGAGTGGAGAAGATCTTCCAGTCTTTGTCTGATATTTTCTTATAGAGAAAAATTTTTCATTACCCAAAGTGTTTTCTTTTTTGTTGAGCAGCTATGTTTAAACACAGAATAAGGCTTAGTAGAAGACTTGTCCATATAATATTATGATCACTTCCTGTGACCAAGTCCATATCTTCAATGTCACTATCTAGAACAAGCTCCCTTATTTCTAGATCTAGCCATATATGGTCTATTTTTGAGGAGAATTTGGAGTTAGTTCACATTGTTTTGAAGGACTGAGGGTTTATAATAATGTATGCTTCTGCAAAATCTACTCTCTGTAGCTATCTTATAAGTAGAAGTTTACAAGGTTTGTAACTATAAGAAGTTTTGCTTGCTTTGCTATCCAAAGTATATTTACTTTTGTTTTTATTTCTGCATTAAAGTCATCTTCTATAACTATTCTCATATTTGGTTTGCTCTTGGCAATATCTTCTATTAGATATTGTTAGATCTTTTTTTTAATCTGTTTGTCATTTGGTGAGAAGTATACTACAAGAATTATTCTTTTGAATTTAAAAACTGCTTTTAGTATATACGTGTCTTTTGTTATTATTTCAGTAAGATGTATTTGCTATTCTTTTCTTACTAATAGCCCTATCCTTAAGCCTTTTCTTTTTTTTATATTGTCTTTTGTTCAGTAGGCTCTATACTGTTGCCAGTTTAGTTCTAAAAAGTTTGCCTCTTTTGTATTAATATTTGTTTCAGTTATCTTTAAAATATTCAATTTTTCTTCAGTTCCAAAGTCTATAAGCTCTTGCAATTTACTTTTATTTCTTTTTATCCTATTAATATTGTGAAAACCTAACTTTATTTGTGTCTTCTATTTTGCTTATGTAGTTTGGGCTTTCTAGCCTCAGGGTTTCACTTAACTCTTTTAACTGTGGTTCAACTATAGCTACTTTTAGAAGCATTGGGTGATCTGCCACTTTAGTTTCATGAATCTTTCTCATATATTATTTACAAGGTTCCAAAGATACTCTTCCTTGTTTGATTTGGTTTCTTGCTCTATAGGTTTTCTTTTCTCTTTGCCCAATTCTATCCTGTTTGAGCCAGTTGCACAGTTATTTTTTCTATTTTCAAGAGGGTATTTTGTTTTGTTTTTGACTTTTCTGTTACTGCTGCTGCCATTTTCCTTGTCAGTTGTAACTACTAACAGACTTTTGTCTTTGCTGTTTTGTTTTATGGGCAAACATTTGGCTATTTTTCCTTCTTCTGGTATCTCTGATTCATCAAGTGCTCTTTTATCTTTGCTTATACTTTTATTTTCTTTTTTGTATTAAAATGTGGTATTGTGAGGCTCTTTTCTGTTTGGAAACTCTGTATGTAGATGCCAATCAAGCTTTGTGTTGAAGTAGTATAGAGTGGAGTTGTGGGCTTGTAAGAAATCCTCTTTTGATTTGAAGTATATATGTGCTTTTTTTCTTTGATTGCCATTTTGGTTAGTTAAGATATACATAGCTTGGGCTTTGTATTTTTTAAGTTGGTGATAGAGCAGATTGTTATAGGCTATTGTTGGTATATTGGTAATTGTACTTTTATAGTTGTTTCTTGCTTCTAATTCTAAGATATCAAATTTGCCTGGGATGGTTTGATATGTTTTTCTATAACTCAAATATATTAACTAGCTTTTTCTTAATGACTTGACTTTTTGATTTGAGTTTGGCAAAATTTTTATATAGGCTACTTTGGTTTTAAAGTTTTGTTGCTATGTGAGAATTGTTGTTGTGCTAAAAGAATTCAAGTAAGACTTGATTGTTGTTGTATTCATCTTTTTTAGAAGGTCCTAGATTATAAAGTAGTATGTTGTAGAAGGGAGATGCTTTTGTAGAGAAACCCTGTTTTTTGGAGCCCAGGCTAAGTTATAGATATTCTTATACTGTTTGGATTTCTTGTATCTTATTTGAAAGGGAGTTTTTAAATTTGTTTGAGAGGTTCAAACTTTGCAGGGCTACAAGATAAATGTATACAAGAGCCAATCCACATTTTAAATACACTAATAGAAGCAGCAAAACAAATATGGATAACCTTTATTGATATAAAAAAAGCATTCGATATGGTCAATCTCAAAAGATTGCAACTAGCACTAAAAAGAATCAAGATTCTCCCCAAACTAGAATCTCTGCTTTTAAATATATATACAAATAGAGAGGTTAAAGTAACCACCAAATTTGGTTTAACAAAAAGGTTTTATCCAGAACGTAGTATAGACCAGAGAGAGGTAATTTCTCTTCTTCTATAGAGAATATATCTGGATCCTCTGCTATACAAACTACACAAATATAACCAAGGTGCAGAAGCAAAAGTGAAATGGCCAATAGAAATAACTCAGAGAAAAACAAAAGAGGAAAAAATAAATGTAGCAGGACTAGCATATACAGATAATACAGTACTCATTGCAAACTCTAAAGAGAATATACAAAATATAATCAAATATCACAGAATCATTCTTCAGATTAAGTAAAATTGAAATCAATGAAAAAAAAACAGAATTTTTAGTAATAAATGGAAAAAACAAATCTGAGAAAATTTTTGTTTTCATTAAAAAGAAAAAAGAAAAAAGATTAGCAAAAAAGAAGAATAAAGTAACTTAATATCTAGATGTCTGGTTAACTGCAGCAGACATAAAACTTACAACTATAAAGAAGCTTAAAACAGAAATTAAGCAAATGAGTAACCTGCTTAATAGGAAAAAAATATCAATAGAGCATATTAAATATATAAACAATATGGTGCTTCTTTCTAGAGCTGAGTACAAACTTAATCTATTAATACTGTCTAAACAAGAGTATGACAAACTTCACCAACTAATAATAAAAATAGTAAAATAAAAAGCAGAAATAGCCTCAACTGCTCCTAATACTATTTTATTTCAAAACAATATTTAGAAAATCAACTTACTATGGTAGCATTACACTAAACATATGATCACAAAATGGGTTCTAAGAATAAATAATTCAAACCTAGTAGGTAACCTCACCAGAATATGGCTCAAAGATACATAGCTTTCATTAAGATCTAGGATACCCATCTGGCTACTAGACAACAAAGAAATCCAAAAAATAAAGTGAAAGAACAATCTTAATACAAACATACTAATAATAGCAAAAGAAATAGGTATTAATATCAAAAATAAGAAATGAGAAAAAAACTAGACTATATTTCTCTGTGACAAGAACTTTAGAGAGATAAAAACACTGCTAGGCAATGAAGAGTTGGAAAAAGGTACTTACTCACTGTATAACCTCAATATCTAGTGCCTAGAACAACTTACTACAAGGCAAAATAACCTCATGCTTATATAGCAACAAGTCAAAAAGGCTCAAGGACAAAAAAACTAGAGGAAGAACACCGCAATGGTTTCAAAAACTAGAAAAAACAGTACTAGTATGTCACTCCTCCAGACAGCTAGATAAGGCATACTTACAAGGAGGAAAGATAAACAAACTCCAAATAAGATCACCAAAAAAAAGTATTTTCTATAAAAAGTCAAAAAAAAAAAGAGTAATAGGAACAAAGGATTTATATAAAACTTCATTCATTGGCAAAATAGAGAAGAAATCTCCCAACCAAAAGCTATAGGTAATAGAATAGAAAGAAGAGAACAAAGAAAACATGCAGCAAATCAAGAATTCTGAAGCTTGCCCAGTCTCTATGAACAAGACTCTGAAAATTAAAAATAGTAAAGTAGAAAATATAAGCTACTAGGTTAAAAGAAGAAATGAAGAAGGCTGGTCCTTAGCAATAAGTTTAAAACAGCTAAAAGACCTGGTAGCACTAACAGAAAAACACTCCAAAAAAAAAGTTGAACAGGAAATAGAATACACAATAGGTTCTGAGTACTGAGAAACATATCTGATTGCAACTACTATAGAAAACATACAAAAAAAAGACAAACTTATCTAAGCATTAAAAAAAAATAAAATATACAAAGAAATAATCTATTACACAGATGGCTCACTTATAGGAGAAGAAACAGAAGATCACAAAGCAGAATATGAGGTAATACAATTAGATAGTAAGGGTACAATAGTTAGAGAACTCAAAAGCAGAATCCAAGAGTAGTTTTCCTTTACCAGATCTGAACTTACAGCAATATTTATAGCTACTTTAGTATCTCTCAACAATAGCAAGATCAAAATTTTTACAGATAGCATGGCAGCAATACAACCAATCAAGAAGAGTCAAAAAGCCAAGAGCTCTAAAGACTGGTACAAAATAAAAAACCTAAGTATCTTGGAGATAATTATTAAAATGGTGAATATCAAAAATATAGTAATGCATCTGCACAAAGTAAAAGTACATACAGGTGATATACTAAATAATCTAGCAGACAAAGCAGCAAAAAAAGGTATACAAGAAGCAGAAGTAACACACTTTTATGTAAAAGAAACCCAAAAATAATATTTAGACCAATTTGGAATAATCAACCAATCGAAACCCCAATTCGAAGCTTTTTCAAAATGTTTACTCAAACTTTTCAAAAAGCAAATTGACTATTTAATACAGGTCAAAAAGACCAAATACATCAAAAAAGAGTCAAAAAACAAGACTGGAAGGTCTTTAGAACTCTCTAGAAAAAGAAAAAAAAAGAAAAAGCAAGATCTTTAAAATTAAACAAGAAATAGAGCTTTAGACTTAAGAGCCTTGGTGGTCTTCTGCCTACACTGTATATGTGGCAAAAAAACTGAAGAGATCTGTACTTAGTATTATTATATAGAAAATATAAGAAAAAAGAAAAAAGCTTTGAACATCTTATATCATGTAAAGTAGACGAAGCATGGTAGATAGAGAAAAAGTATACAATAGCAAAAGAAATCTGGCAGAACCTCTACACCCCTGCAAAAAAAAAATCACACAAGACAACATATACTCAGTATTTGTAGGTAGAAGTATGAACAATAGACAAAAGAAAAAAAACTATCTAGCAAGAGGCCTGATTGAAACAGACTTAACAGCCTCAATTAAATCAATGGGAATTATCAGAAAAGAGATGGAAATAATAATTCTTAAATGGTAGAATAAGTGGCACACCTTTTTTTAAAAAAAAAATTGGCTTTAACACTATGTAGAAATTGCAAAATAGGAAAAAGAACTCTATATTAATCCCAAGAAAAAGAAAGAGAAGAAAATAAACTATGAGAAAAGCCAAATATAGCCAAACCGCAAAACAAACCTAACATGATGGGGAACAGACCAAAAAAGGAAAAAATAGAGGAAAACTAAAGGGTCTCATTTAAAAAAAAATTAGACATAGTAATAGAAGAGGTAAACAGATAGATTTGGACCAGAAAATGGTCCAGATAAAATAAAAATTAGATTTAATCATAACAGGCTATAGATCCAAGCCAGTAATCTGTGGACTTATTATCTGAGGAAGATAAAAAAGAAGCAATAAGGTTAATTCTACTTTGGCAGGTTGTATATAGGTACCAATTGGCAACCAGGTGAGCCATACTTTAGTTTAAAATAGCTTAGCTATAAATAGAGTATATATTTATTTTAAATGAAAATTCTATATTATGAAATAAAGTTGTGATATGATTGTCAAAAAAAAAAAAAAAAAATTTAACTAATATATAATACAAAAAATAAAAATAAAAAAGTACATACATATATATATATGCAGTTCTTCTCAATATTTTTATTAAACTCATATATTTTAAAGAAATTTTTTTATTTTATTTTCATCAGATTATTAAGATTTTGTTTATTATTAATTTAATTCATATCATGTTTTAAATTAAGTTAAAATAACAAGATCAACTACTAGTATATATTAAAAAATTTTTTATAAACTATTTTAATCTAAGTCCAAATATTTAGACCAAAAGAGTTTGAAAATACTTTATTAATAAAGTTTTAATCTAAATTAGAAGAGTTTTATTATTTAAAACTTTCATTTTTTTTTATAATAAAATTATTAATTCTCAAATTTTATATATATATATAATAGTTTGTTATATTAGTATTAGTATATAGATTAAGAGATGCTAACAGCTTGATTCAACTTGTATACTTATATTAAAAACTGATTAATTAATAAAGTTGATTAAGTCATTAGCATTTCTAATACTAAAATAGAATTATATATATATATTAACTAGTTATTTGTATTACTAGACCAATCTCATAAGCAGACTTTCATATAATTGGCTATTTAAATTAATTTAATTTTACATTATTTATATAGATTAAAAAACTTTTTTAAAAAAATAAAACTACTTAGAATAAACAAAAAAAAAAAGTATAAAGTATAAAAAAACTTTTTCCCGTAGATCATTAAAACAACAAAAATTTGAGAAAAAAAAATATTTTCGAATAGAAGAAAACAAATAGTTCATATATTTTTGGCCCTTAGATACTCTAAATATTATTTAATAGACACTAATAATACCTATGCAAAGCTAAAGAGAGACAGAAACATATTACTTTCTACTGATGAAGCCTTCAAACCTTTCTTTGTTCCAACAATGTCCTCTAACCCCACCCTGATGGATCCTATCGAGACCTCAAATAACCAACCCAGGAACAAAATCCTACTATACCAAACAACACACCATCATTAAAAAAGAAAAAGACAATGTCTAAAACTAAAAATGAAAAAAACATCATCTATAATACTACTACTACCTCACTACATATCACACAAAAAAATTTAACCCAAAGTGGGGAATTTAGCAAACTTCTGTTAAAAATATCAATGACATCATCTGATCAAAACAAATCAACAAGTGTAAAAAATAATCCAAACAAACAAAGTAGCATGAAAAATAATCCAAACAAACAAGCGTAGGAAATAATGCAAATTCTTTAGGATCCCAGGTCACAAGTATGGTAACCAATCATCACAACACACCCAATCTATTCCAGGACCTCATCCAAGACAACCCCTAGAGCTCGGTCCAAAAATTACCAATTACTAACAACCCTATACAACAAACCCAATCAAAAGAAGACATAGACAACTACATAGATACTCAATCTAATACAACTACAGAATCTTTCACACCTCCAAAGAAGATATATAGTAGTGCACTTACCTCTAATCTCTCAAAAAAGAAATATACTAAAGACAATCGCTTACTTACCTGGTGTAACTCTGTTACTATTGCACTAGCAAAAGCATGTATACTAAATTTCGATACAATAGTCTAGAACAATAATATAATTATTAATGCCTTTTTATCATCTGAGCTACTTTTAAAATTCTTTTAACACAAAATCCAAGCTAATCCAACTCAATATAATCTACCAAATGCAATTAAAACAAAATTGAAATACTTGAACTTGGCTTTCTTTCAATCATTTATGAAAAACAAAGAAACCTAATCACAACATCAAAAAAAATTCAACTCATTATTACAAATAGCAGTAGAAAGATACAAAAGGCTACATAATACTCGCTTTATAAACAAATTCAACAGAAATTAAATCTTTACAAAACTTAAAGCCAAAATAGCCTTAGACTTTATTTGTAATACAGACTTCCTTACCAACAGCCTACATAATTGTATATGAATAATTATCTACTATTTCAACTTCATACAAATAAACTATACTCTTAGTTTCGAAGAGCTATACAGCTTAATCAATGAGACCCACTCAATACTACTTATTTCTTTACCTCAAGATCCACTCAAGATAGATTAACCAATTCAACAAATTCTTCTCTTTCTGCTATCAATTCAAGATCACAAACTTATCCAAGCAACTATACTAGCTCTACGAAAGATTTTTATCTTTGAAAAGCTTCCTGATAGCTACTTTCTTACTGTTCTTGAACCACTGCCAGATGATCCTGCTAAACTTCATGCTGAAATCTGGGACCTTTTTCCAATTAAGAACGAGCTAGATTGCCATTTCTCTCTGAATACCGCTCAAAATTAATACAATACTATGGTGCAAATAATCTAGTCCCAACAAATAAATTTATCTAAATTCAAAATACTAATCCTTGTTTACAAAAAACAATATCTAAAAAATCTCTTCATAAAACATTAAAACTATCCAAACTAAACATTTTTGTGGTCTTAAATTTTTTTTTTTTTTTAATATTAAGGTAATGCAAAAACATTGATATTGACCCATTTGTGTCATTGTTATTGACCCATAGTAAAATTAGTACATCGTTATTAACCTATTAAAAAAATTTTGATCTATCATTATTGAAATTGTATGACATTTTTAATACGCATCTATGAGTTTTTGGCACTTTCACTTATTGAACATTTTTTAACCAAAAGTAAAATAAAAATTAAAAAATTTTGATATGAGTTGAAAGAGTCAAAGAAGCTCCTGTAGTTAACATTACCAGTGCAGAAGTATCATTTTTAAATCTATTATTACCTCCAGGTTAGAATTGAAGAACTGCAACAATTACTGCAGGAGCTGCAAAACTAATTCTACTGTATAAAAAGTGTAAGTCTAAATAAACAATAATAATTTTGAATTAAATAGGCTAAAATAATAAACTCTTCATCTAAAACTAACTACATGATGTGCATTTGAAATCTTTTTCTAAAAAACAAACTGGTTTAAAAGACAAAACTTTGTAAAAGCTTGTTTCGAGAAAAAAATTTACTTAGACAACAATGAAAGTCGAATATGGAAATGATTTAATAGAAAATAAAAAAATAAGACAAAATAAATAACTAACTTGTAAAATAAATAAGTTTTAATCTTCTCTTTGAAGTATTAATCAAAAGGTTTATATGACATGTGATATTATACAATATTATGTCGCAATGTGACAGAGTTTTTTTTTTATTCTATTCTATTTTTAATAGTCAATAACGTATTGTTTTTTTTAGTGGGTTAATAATGATGGTTCAAACGGGTCAATATCAATGTTTTTGCCTAAGTGGTCACCTTAATATTCAAAAAAAAAAAAAAATTATATAAAGAATTACAACTTTTATTATTATAATTTTAGAGATTTATTAATAAAAATCAAGACTTTACTTAAAAGCAAAATTTTTTTATAAACAAAAAATATATAAAATTTAAAAAAATTTAAAAAAAAATTATATAATAAAAATTTTAATACAAGAATTTTAAACTTTTATCATACTAAAATTTTTTAATAAAATTAATAAAACAGATTTAAAATTAAATATTAGAGTGTAGCAACTTAGAGAAGTAGTCTAGTTGTAATATAACTAGAATTTAAATTCTACTAATAACAGAATTTATATTTCTGGCTATTATTGTAACTATTCTAATATTAGATTATTAGAGCATGTAATCTTAATTATATTATATAAATTTGTAAAATATTCAAGTTATACAAAATAATATAGAAGCTTGCTTGATATTTATAGAATATTCAAGCTATATATATAGAATAATACAAGCTAATTAATTAATATCTATAGAATACTCAAGTTGTATAAAAATAAAACTGATTAAGATAATACAAACTCAAGATAAGTTTAAAAAAATATAGAAATTCAAAAAATATTTGAGTATAGAATAAAATCTTACTTGGCAAGTTCTAAATATAGTATATATTTAAGCAGATTTTTTCAGAGATATACTTTAAATGTAAGGATACAAGCTAATATACTATGTTCTCTAAAGTACTATAGTATAGCCAGTATAAATATATAATAAATCTATATAAAAGCAAAAATATCTATATTTAAAAATATAAGTCTAAATATTTGATAATTAAATATTATATATAATTAGGCTAATGCATTGCATTGTGTATTTGGAGTATATAATGACTATCATATAACACAAATACATAAGTGTGCATATATTTTTGTTACACTTAAAGCACAAATATAGATACGCGGCATGACTGACAAAAATTTTCAAATTATATTTCTGATATGATCTTCATAATATATATGCAGATGTATCAAAAAGGTAAATAATTTTGATCGAAATGTATTAAAAATGTAATTTTTGTATCACTTTTATAAACATTAAAAGTTTGTCGCTATGCTCTGGCTAATAATATACAATCTAAACAAATATACAAGCAATTAAATTATTAAAACACAAATACAAACTTCTAAATATATATAGGCTGAGTGCTGGAAAAAGGACTGAAAATGACAAAATAAAAGATCTTCAGAAAATCAATTTTTGTGTTGTAAATCTT
>CAJVPU010001538.1:0-12648 GCA_910591775.1 Dentiscutata heterogama | reverse complement strand
GTGTAATGTCACATTGGGTGCTTTTGTAGCACAAATGTAGTTAGAAATCTTTAATCATAGGAATTCTTTCTAAAAGCTAAACCTTCTCTAACTTAGCTACTGCCAAGTTGGAGGGATTTGTCAGCCTGATCAAATGATTTACCTGACCCTCACTCAAATTTAGTCTAAAATGAGAAGACTATTAGTCTTTAGATTAATTTATGTTTTTTGTAATAAAGTTTCTACTATAGCATTATATTAATAAAAAAAAAAAAAAAAAAAAAAAAAAAAAAACACACTTTTTTCTATTTTCTGTTTCTATCTAACTCTTTTTCTTTAAACCAGTCTTCTCTATTATTTATTCTACACTTGACTACACAAATTTTACAAAAATAGTTTACATCTCAACCCAAATTTTTTTTAACCTAGCAAATACAGCAAAAAGCTTTTACAATAACAAAACAATACCAAATCTAATATTAACTACAACACTTTTTATTTTTATTTATATTTTAATAAATATCTTAAAGCAGCTACCAAAAATGTTAATATCTACAATTTATTCTATGATGATCTATCTCCAAACTTATTAAACTAACTACTAACTCTATATATAATAGTAGAGTTATCTCTTACTTTAAAATTCTTAAAAACTTTAAGCAAATTTTCTCTTAAATTTGCTTTCTATATAATAAAACTTACTTGCTATATGCCAAACAACTTATTATCAATTACTATAAAATTATCAAACTCTTTTTTTTTAATTTACTCTTCTTTAATACCTTCCAAAAATTACAAAACCAACTTCTAAATCTTAATAAATTTGATAAATCAGTACCTAAATCCTAACAGTCTTTTCAATAAAGACTTCTGCAAAAAGCATAAAAGCAGCTACTACTTCTAAAATAATAATTCCTCTATACTTTGTAAACTACTTTTCAAGAAGAATAATGTAAGTAGTTAGACAGAAAGCCTATTTATATAAAAGAATTAAGTTAGACCCTACAAAGCAGACTCTAGATTCTTGTATAGCTATAAGAGCTAGACATATAGTAAGTAATTTTGCAGAAAATCCTTTTCTCTTTCCAGATACCAAGTTATTACATTCTTCTAAGAAGATATACTTTAACAAATTTTTTAATAAGTATAATTTGCTACTTCTTTTATCTTCACAAACTTTCAAATTATTTTTTTATTATTTGCTTAAATATTCTTTTTTTCAACTTTATAAAATTTCAGTTATATTATTATACTTGAAATATATATGTCGTGCCTCAGATCAATTCTTGCATCAGATTAAAACTGGCCTAAGTTAGATTAGGGTTAGGGTAAGAATCTGGAAAGGATTTGGGCTTAATTTAAGTCAATCAATATCGATTAGTTAATGTGAGCCAAAACGTTGACATCTGATACAAGCATTAATCTGAGGCACAACATATATATATATCTTGATATAAATAAATAAACACTTCTTAGCTATATAATTCTTTTCTCAGACCAATACTTGATTTATTCTTTTTTTATCTTGCTATCTATAATATATTATTAATTTACTTATTTTGGTAGTTTAATTAAAATAACAAAATACTTTTTTATCTTGATTTATAACTCTAATTTTATTTTAATCTTTATTAAAATTCAAATATATATAGCAATTAAATCAATATAATACAAAATGAATGATTACTTGAACTAATTTTTACACTAATAAAAGTGCAAAAAAACTTGTGTTAGAGTATTGCCTATATCAAAGGATATAGTAGAATAACACTACAAGAGATTTTTGTAAAGGCCAACCTTATATTTTGGGGGACTCCCTTTTATATTCAACAAGCAAGCCAGAAGCAATAGCAAAACTTGAAAAAGCAGGTAGCTGCCAAGCTTACCCAAATTTTATTAACAATAGATAAAGTTGTTGTTGACAAAACTCTTAGTAGAAAAATAGTGAGAAACAACACAAGTAGAAGCTTTCTTTTAAGCTGCACTCTTTTTTTAGATCAAGTAGTACCTTATCTCTACTTCTTTTTACTCTCCTATCAGTTTTTTAAATTTTTTTACAAAAAGTAAGAATTTGGCTTACTTCTATTAAAAAATTAGCATTGTTTATTTTTTCAAATTTGAATAATCCAGTAGGTTGCAACCACATGTTTGTTTATAGTCATATTCACAGTGCTACTAATAAAGTTCAGTATATAAATTTCAATCATTTCTGAAGTTGATCATATGTTATAAAAAATTTTTATGTCAAGGGTTTACCTTACAATTGAGATATTAGTTATATAATTTTTTAGTCTTGTATATAGGTTTAATAGTATATAGTTGTTGGTTTCTCTGTTTTTTTTTTTATTGTGTTTATTTTTCATTTTTGTTTTTTGCTTTTTTCATCTTTTTTCATTTATGATTGAATTTAATTTAGTATATTCCATTATTCTATTTCTTTTTTTTTTTTTTTTCTTTTTTTTTCTTTTTTTTGGTTTTGTTTTTTTTTTATTTTAAATTTGTAGCTTTCTTTCATAAATTTGGCATTTATTTTTTTCCCTTATGAAAATATAAAAGATAAACTATTCTGCCCAGATCTAGATGAGAAAAGTTTTAAAGGCCATAGGTAGCTGTATTTATTTCTTCCAAATTCAAATAATCTAGTAGGTTGCAACCACATGTTTGTTTATAGTTATATTCACTGAGCTATTAATAAAGTTCAGTATATAGATTTCAATTATTTCTGAAGTTGATCATATGTCATAAAAAATTTTTATGTTAAGGGTTTATCTTACAATTGAGATATACTAATATTGTATTACTTATATGATTTTTTAGTCTTGTATACAGATTTAATAGTGTATAGTTGTTGGTTTTTTGATTTTTTTTTATTGTATTTATTTTTCATTTTTGTTTTTTTGCTTTTTTCATCTTCTTTCATTTATAATTGAATTTAATTTAGTATACTCTTTTTATTCTATTTCTGTTTGTTTTTTTTTCTTTTTTTTTTTCCTTTTTCTTGTTTTTGTTTTCTTCTTATTCTAAATTTGCAGCTTTTTTTTATAAAATTGGCATTTATTTTTTTCCTTTATAAAAATATACTATTCTGCCCAGATCTAGATGAGAAAAGTTTTAAAGACCATAAGCAGCTGAATACCTGCTATAGCAGATTTTTAAATACATATAATAGTACATGTGAAATTTGTTGGCAACATTAGTGCAATAACCATACTTGGACACTTTCAAAGCAGCTGGGTATTTTCCAAATAAGAGATTAAATAGTTTAATATATAAACTTACATCTAATAAATTTATGTGAAATTATCAAAAGAATATATATATATATAATATAAAACAAAACAATAAAAATAATATTCTCTTTTCTATTTTTGTTCTCAAACACTATTTTCTATTTTACTATCATAAACTTATATTTTAACTACTCTCACAATATTTTTATTACTAACAATTTTACCAAAATATTTAACTCAATGCATTATTCTTATTTTTTCTAACCTTTGTAAATACTTTGTTTTTTTTGATTAAGAAAATATTTTAACTTGTTCATTCTCACTACAATATTTTAACTCTCAATTGTATATATGTTTATTTATCTCTTCTAATTTTTTCTTACAAACTTTTCTTTATTTTGCAAACTAAATTTTATCTCTTTAATTACTTTAAAAAATACAACCTTATTACTAATCTATATATATTAATATAGATATATACCACTGCACTCTTGTAAATCCAACTTCAAAAAACTTATATAGATAAATATCTTTTGTTATTTTTTCAGAAATCTTATCTTCACTATTTGCAATCTCATTTTGTAATAAAAGTACTTCTTCTTTATAAGTTAAGCTTACAACCTCATTTTGAAGTGAAATTTCTATTTTTCTTGATAGTGAACTCTAAAAACTTCTCTTTAAATACTATCTAAAATAACTTTGTTAATCTATTTTACTTCAAAACATAACTAAAGTTCTTACAAACTTTAAATTTAACACAAACATATATTGTATAATACAAAATTCTTTGATAAATCAATACATAGCCAAATCAAATAACCTGATTAGTAAATCATACCAAATTAAAACTTCAAAAAATTTACAAAAATGATTTTCATAATTCTCCTATTGTAGTATAGTAGTTATAATATATAGTACTGCAGTACCATATATTTAAATTTTACTAGTAGTGTATTAAACCTGGTGCATCATAGTAGCATTAACAACTACAGTGTGAATATTCACATTTTACTATCTTTAATTTATATTTTCTATATTATAGCAAATATTTAATACTGCAATTTATATACTATATTATATATAATATTAGTATTTTATTTTATTTTTTTATTTTATTTTTACAATATTTAATCTCTTAATTTGTATTATATTTTTTTTTATACATTTTTCTATCTCTTTCTCTTCTTTGCTTTCTCAATACTATACTATAATTTACTTAGAAGAGCTAGATAATAATAGTATTCTAATATCCAACCTAAGTACTTTTAACTCTTGTAAAACTATAAAAGCTAGATATATAGTAAACAATACTGTAAAAGACAAACCCAAAACCTTACTTATAATATTTAACTCTTCTATTTGCTTCAACCACTTTTTTTTGTATACAATAGTCTTTCAATTTAATTTTCTTAAACCTTTAACTTCTTTTTTTTATATTTAGTATATATAAAACTATAGAGTAAAATCCAAGACCAAATAGTTATATCTATTAAACTTGACTTAAGTAAAGCATATATTTATCTACTTAATAAACCTTGCTCTCTACTTGATATGCTATGTTTATTGATCTTTTCTTTAAATATAACTTTAAATTTTGTATTATCTCAACTTATCTTCCTTGTAATAACTCAAACACTAGACTACATACTCAAAACTTTATAATCCAATAGATTCAACAATATTAGAAAATTTTTAAATAGAGTGGATATTAATTACTAGCTGCAGAAGTAATTGTCATTAATTAGGAAAATTAACAATAATCAATATTAATAGCTAATCGATACACAATCAATTAAAAAATAAACAATTTTAGTTTAGTTTTGATATCAATTAATTTCAATCAAACCAATTTTAATTAGGAGTTTTGTTGTTAATTAATTCTAATTAGTATCATTAATAATTGACAGAGGTGTTGTTTATCAATTAATATTTTTTTCTGTCAATCGATTTCAAACTAATTAAAAAATTTTTTGATGAAGCAATCTCCTCTAATCTGCTTTCTATTGTACTTGATAACTTTAACATCTCTACAAACTCAACTATCTTCTCTTTTATTAAATTTAAACTTCTTCAATTTTTTACTTTCAACAATATGTACAACCTGGCTATCTATATATTCTTATTTACACCTACTTGGTAAAGCTCAAGATTTAACAGTAAAATTAATTTTATTTAAAGCTATTATACAATTCTAACCTACTTAACCTTATTTAAAACCAATGACACCAATACTAGTTCTTTTAGTAATTACAAAATCCTTATCTCTTACTAGTCTTTTCTTATATTCTACTAAGGCAATGTAGACACAAAACTCGAACATATTGCAAATCTTTAATTACAAAGTCATAAATTCCTCAAAATGTGAAAAGTTTGCTAACTAAATTTATACCAATCTCATTTCTAACTCTACTCTCTCTTTATATATACTGATGAATCTATTGAATCTACTTGGTATAAAATTCAAACTAGTATTATCTTAGCTACTCTTAAACATATTCCTAACAAGATATTTACTATCTGTAATTTTTAACATGTATTTTCTTCTAAAGCATCTCTGTTCACTATAATTTTAAAAACTTGGCAATATTATTCACTATATTAAACACTCTTTATTCAGATACTCCTACTCTTTATACCTCTTTTCTGGATTTTTGATACTAATAAAGTATGGAAAAATATCTACAATGCTTGTTTAATATTGGAATATTAAAGAAATTAGATAATAAATTAATGATTCTATTTACAAAAGATATATTAAACTTCAAACTTACCCAACTTCCATGATTAATAGTATTTTAAACTATTACAAGAATTCAGCAAAATTTAACAATATTAAGCTCAATCAAGATATTATTACTATTCTCTCAATTATTAAATCTTATATCTAACAACATTTTAACAGCTAGACTACTCTCTGTAATATTGATCACAATATCTTCTAGTTCTATTAGAAAATAAGTACAACCTTAAACCAAATATCAACCCTAACTAGTACTTTAGTATTTTTCAAAAATTTTTACAAGATGAAATTATTACTACAATTAACCAATTTTCAAATAACAAAGTATATAGTCCTTCTGGTTTTAGCTATAAAATAATCAAACATGCTGGCCTTATCTTTATCTTAGCAATTATTTCTTCTTTTAACAATTGCTTTAATCTCTAGTATATATCTAAACAATAAAAAAAAAAAAGCTAAATATTTTCTATTTTCAAAAAACCTATTTTTGATAGTAATCTATCAAATACTAGACCTATTAGTCTAGTAGAATATATCAGAAAAGTTTATACCAAGCTCCTTACTAACTATTCTAATTATACTCTGTCTAAATATAATATTCTTTCTATTTAATTATATTGTCTTTCTTGACAACTTTATATTTATTCCTATATATGGTCTGGTGCAAAAAGGTTGATACATGAAGATCATTACCTAAATTTCTTCTATGATTCGAAATTCAGAAATCAAATTGGGTAAGTATAAAATTTATATAAAAGGTTAGAATCGTTTTGAATTTTAAATTTTTTTCACAAATCTTATTTTTTTTTTTTCCCATGGTGAGTTGGAACGAGACCAAAGTTTCTTGACCAGCAATAAAAAAAAGATGATTGTTCGTGTTCATCAGTACTTTTTAGCTACTCGACAACACCAGCAGCAACGCCAAGTTTTAAAACTATGCAAGGAAGTTGCTAAGGTTCTTGGAATTGAAGAAGCAACAGTTGCGCGTGTAGTTGCTGAGTATAATAAAGGCAACAATGAAGAACCTTCACCACCTAAAGTTCAAGGCCGGCCAAAAAAAAAGTTGAATAGTGATCTTGTTGAACTTTTGCACAGTCTTATTCTGGCTGCAAATACCTCCGGTGCCCCATTATCCACACCAGTGTTATGTCAAAAGCTTGAAGAAAGTAGGTTTATTCTTTCAAAATAGCAGTTACTTCGTGTACTGCATGTGTTGGGTTATTATTATGGTCGTGGTGAATGTCAGAATATGTTACATGAATCACAAGAAAATATTAGCTTTCGTAATTGTTATTTGAGACATCGGTTTGAAAATTTACAAGGAAATAACAAAGTTCCTACTAGACCTGAAGTCTTTTTGGATAAGTCATTTTGTCATCTGAATCATACAGCTGATCGTACTTGGGTGCTGAGTCATGGAGTTGTATATTCTCCTGGTCGTGGTCCTTTAATTATAATTTTTGGTGCAATAATTGTAATGCGTAATTGTAACACTAATAAAGTTAATGGTAAAATTATTCCTAATTCACTGTATTTATGGGATCCATCAGTAAAACTACCAGCATTAAAAGGAAGAAAGAGAGCAAATGCTGATGGCTAGGATAATATTTCAGATGTTGTATGAAATTCCAGGTTGACTACCATAGTAATTTTAATGCCGAAATTTTCAAAGATCTTTTTGAAAAACTCTGTGCCAATATTTTAGAGTGTTATGGGCCCGCTGACATTCATATGGATGGTGCCCGTTATCATAAATGTCGAATCGAACAAGTACCAATGACAAACTCAAAAAAGGATACGATCATTACATGGTTATCATCATCCAGAATTAATATCCCAGAAAATTCTAGTAAAGTAGAGCTTTATGAATTAGTAAAATTGAATAGAAATAAAGTACCTTTTGCATGTGTCAAAATTGCTGAAAAATATGACCATAATTTGCTTTATACTCCACCTTATCACTGTGAACTTCAACCTATTGAAGGAATTTGGTCAACTATAAAAGGTGAAGTAGCTAGAACTGGTCCTTATTCTAATCTTCTTGCTATTAGAAATAAATTGTTAAAAGCTTTTAAAGAAAAGGTTACTTCAAATATTATTGTTGGATTTTGGAAAAGATCACTTGATAAAGCTATAAAATATAAAGAATTGAGTGATAGTATATTATTAGTTGAAAGTGATTATGATGATTCTGAAATTAAAGAAATTGATGACTAATAAAATTTTTTATAAAAGGTCAAAATTTTAATAAAATTTATATTAAATAATATTTTAAAACTTAGGTTTTTTAAAAATGAACTTAAATATATATATTTTGATTTATAAAAAAATTTTTTGTTATAAGCATATTGGTGTATTAATCTTTTTGCACTGGACTATATATCCTTAATAATATTATTGAAGACTCCAATTGCTAATTCAACCAATTCTGGCTTCTCTTACAAGAAATGAGTAAAGTCTATAATTCAGTCAACTTTGAATTATTTCAAAGATTACTACACCAAATTCATATTCCTCAACTCATCAACATTCTAACTAATCTTTTATTTGACTGTATAAACTGTGTTATCACTAATCTTGGCCTTACAAATTTTTACTTAGTCAAAAATAGAATTGATCAAGAGGAAACTATTATCACACTTTTCTGGTGAATCTATTATGACTCTCTGATTTCAAAAATCTCTTTACACTTCTTTAGATATACTTTTTCTACCTCTTACTCAACTAGCCTCATCCACTACTTTACAAATCATCTTAACACCTTTATATCTGTTTTTGTATATATAGATAATACCTTATGGGTTGCAAACTCCAAAACACAACTTGAAGAAATCATCCAAATTGCCTTCCCCTTTTACTCTATGGCTAACATCCAAGTTAACCTCACCAAATCTTTATTTATAACTATATAACACTTCTCCAATATCTCATTCCTTAACTCCAATCTATAATCAATCTCTTCTCATTAGCTTTCAAATTTCTCAGTTGTTGGTTTACTCTTAACAACAAACAATCATTACAAATCAAACTTATCCAAGATGAGGCCATTCAACTAGCCAATATTGCAGGTACCAAAAATATAACTAACAAACAAATTACTTATATTATAAATACTGTTATTATGCTAAATATCAAATATCAGCTTCACAACATTGTAATTCCTTTACCCAAGTGCAACAAAATCCTAAGCAAATATCTTACAATAGCTAAACAAAAAGTATACCTTTTTCATTCTACTTCTAACAGAACTCTTCTCAACACTAACCTCTATAATATCTACAATATTTGGGATATACAACTACAACACTATATTAGTAATTTCCTTAACCATATTAATAACAATTTTATTCTTGGTATCACAACTTATATTTGACTCCAGTAACTTTAAAATAATCTTTGATTAACTACTAATATTCTATAATATCCCAATCCTACTATTGATAGTCCAAACAAATACACAACTACCTTTAAAATTATACATCTCTTTAACTATCTACTAACTTCTATTTATACACATCCTGATTTCTCTTGGCTCAAAACAATTACTGATAGTAATACCCCATTTGAAAACATGCTCTTCAACCACTCTAAATACAATACCTTTAAACAACATCTTCGATACAAATATATTCTCTACTTAGAACAACTTTGCTCAGCTAACAATAATATTTTTTTAAACTGGCAACATTTATTTTCAAGAATTTTACACATTTCCAAAGACAGAAAACCTACCTGGTTTAACTATCTTGAAAATATGATTCTTAACAACAATACACTTTGTACTATTTTATCACATTTTCAATCTAAAGGTTTTAATCTCTTCACATACCAAACACTCTCCAAGACTAATACTACTTTCATAACTTACTGGCAACACAATATCAACACTTCTACTTTCAACTTCTATCTACTATCACCTATTACTTGTACATCCTGCTATGGCTGTAGTCTTAACTTTAACTGAATTTCTAGCTGTTGTACATTTAAAGTATCTGTTATACTTTCTACTCAATTCTTGAAAAAAAAGAAAGCTAACAAACAACTCAATCTCAATGCTAACTACATTGATCTTATCTAGTTCACCAATATCAAAAAAGCTATTGAAATACTAACTATACCAACAATTAACCTCATCAACTCACCTATACCTACCATCTTTCACAACAACAACACCTTTTTATAGCTTACTCAAATTGCACTAGTTACCCTTTCTTAGCATTAATTTACTTTTTATACAGATGGCTCTGTCAAACAACTTAGTACTGACCAATGCTCTATAGGCATTGGCTGGCTCCAGATTTATAACAACTAAGTTATACAAAGTTTCTTTGCTCAAGTTACAAACAAACCTTTTCCTATAAAACCAAACTATTAGCAATTCTATCTGTCATCTTGACTATCTGATGCAACTCTAGCCTACAAATCTTTATTAACTCACAATTAGTTATATCCAAATGCAACAAACATCTGACTCTATTTTTCTATTTTACTAAAAACTTCAAGTTTAACTCCTGGCCTATTTTGTATATACTTTTTAATATTCTGAAAGCTTTTAATATCTAACTCTTGCTCTACAAAGTCCAGGCCTACTTTGACAATATTTTCAATAATCTTGCAGACTTACTTGCTAACAACTATTCTAGCTCTCTCCTGCTATTATTTAATTACACTAACCTCTACAATCCCTACTTTACTCTATTATAGAAAACCAATTTTGTTAATAGCCCTACTTAACAATTCATTAAAACTATAAATAATGTATACAATATAGCTCTATGGTCTTCTTAACACTGTGCCCAAGAATATTCACAATTCTCCCACCAGATTGACTAGAATGCCTCCTGGCTATACTTTAATAAAAATCAAAAAACCTCTTACAACTTTACCAATTCTAAACTAAATTATTTAAAAGCTTTTAAAATTAAAATGCTATTTAATATTTTACCTATATATATATATCTTCACAACATATACTCCCACTTATTTATATCTCCCAATTGCTTTTCTTGTAATAGCCCAAACTCTTCTTCTCACTAATATGCTTGCTCTATTCATATCTAAGCTCAAATTATCAACTCTACTATATGCAATACTTTATTTAATTTCAATTTTGACCTTTTCTTATCCCAACTAAACAATCTTATACATACTACTTCCTCACATCCAGCCTTTTATTCTCAACCCTTGCAACTTTATCTATTCTCTCTTTATTCTATACTCAAAGGCTTTATATCTATCTCTTTAATCAAATTCTTAGACCTATTTGATATTTTATACTTTAATGCCTCCTAACTTATTATTAAACTACTACTTAATATTTTTGATCAACTTTATAACAATATCTGGATTCTATACTATACAAACTTTTCCCAATAGAAAAAATCTTACCAAATTCCTCTTTACCCTAACTACCAATTAATATCTCAACTCTCTTTACTCTTCTTCAACAAAAGAAATAAACCTAACTATACTTACAACTACTCTTGTAGTTTTGCTAACTAATTAAACTTTGATTCTACTTGCTCTCTCTTAGGACAAGCCATCCTCAAACTTAACACCTGGTCCACTTTGTAGATCAAATACAATACACCTACTAATCATATTTTAACAATTTAAACCTAGATGAGTCTTGACCACTCTAGTAGGTTTAGATCATAGATAATTTGCCCAAGCTTTTAGCTTTAGCTTTTAGTTTGAGCTTTTAGTCTGAGCTCTTATTCTTGCATATAATTTATATTTATTTGTCCTTATACAAATTAAGTTTTTATATAGTTTTATGTAATTACTTATATAAATTAACCAATAAAAATATGAGAAAGACCTTACCTTAATATAAAAAAAAAGAAAAGAATATTATCTTATTTGTATAAAAAATTAGAAAATAATATTGTTATAAATATTGTAATAATTTTAATCTATACTTTTGTTGAAAAAAAATTTTATTGATAATAAATTTTGTTATTTATATATTAAAGTAAAAGGAGGTATTTAGAATATTATAATAATAGAAAAAAATGGTGAGTATAATATAAACTTTATTTTATAAAACTATATATAATATAAAAGTAGATCCTGAATCTATTATTATATCATATAAATTAAAAAGGATTACTGTATTATTACTATAATTTAGTTTCTATGTTGCTTATTAAATTGTAAATGTAAATAAAATTATAATAGATTTGCAATCCACTTAGATTAGAATAGAATAACTATACATAAAATCTTAACTCTAACTTTAAAAATTCTAAATCAATTTAAATTCTGTTTTCACTTACAACATATATACTGCCATAATTATAGTATATTCAAAGTTATGCATTATATCTGTGCAATAAAATCTGATAGAAAATAAAAGTATATAGTAGCTAACTATTTAGTTAAATATTCTTCTTTATCAGTTTTGATATTTTTGTAATACTGGCTTTGTATACAATAGTATTGAAATTTTAAAAAGCATATATCTGGAAAGTTAGTGAATAAAATATACTTTAGTATAAAGGGTAGGGGGCAGTATTTTAAAATTATATATAAACTTAATGGTAAATTTTTTTTATATTTAATTTTATAAATAATTATATTAAGTAAACTAATTTTAATTTATAAGAAAAGTTTGTAGAGTAGGTTTTTCTGATTCTAATGATAGTAAAATCATTAAAATTGGTTAAAAACTCAATGAGATATGAATTTTTAAAGATT
>CAJVPU010001537.1:0-12654 GCA_910591775.1 Dentiscutata heterogama | reverse complement strand
CGGTTAAAAATGTCAATTTTTTATAAATCTTGCTCAAAGTCGGCTGACAATTACTGCGGGACCGATTAACATCCCTAGTTAGGGTCAGGATTAGAGGTTAGCATTAGTTTTATAGTTTATCCCTTAAACTGTATTTCAGGCAAATTTGCCTGGAATTTTTATATCACATGATTGATTTTTTTATAGTGCCGAATTGTACTAAGCAAATGCCCCCTAATGTATGATTTTCCAAAATCAGAAATTTGCCTGGAATGCAGTACACCGTTTTTTTTAAAAAATAAATAAAAATCGATATAAAAGTTAAAGATTGGCTCAATTTTAATTTTTTTAAAAAACTTTGAGAAAAGATATCTTAACAATTATCTAACTAAATTTAATAATTTTTTTTATTTGAATTCTATGGATTCATAAAATTCAAATAAAAAAAATTTCATTGAATTTGATCAGGCTACTGGTGATATATCTTTGCACAAAGTTTTAAAAAAAAATTTATATAGCTATTTTAATAGGTATTTGATTTGGTTTAAAACTTTGAGCAAATATATATCGACAGTCACCTGACCAAATTTGATGATTTTTTTTTATTTGAATTTTACAAATCCATAGAATTTAAATAAAAAAGATTTTATTAAATTTGATTGGGTGGTTGCTGAGATATCTTAGTTTAAAGATTTAGAAAAAATTTGGTATAGCTTTTATTTTGATAGATATTTTGATTTTTTTAAAATTTTAAAAAAAAATATCTTAACAACTACCTGACCAAATTCGATGAATTCAGATAAAAAAAATTTTATCGAATTTGGTCAGGTGACTGTCAATATATATTTGCTCAAAGTTTTATTTTATTTTATTTTTTTTTTGACAATCCTGCTTTTATTAATTAAAGAATACATATAACATTATACAAAAGTTTTAAACTATTGCTCTCAATCTTTTTCTATAATAAAAACTCACTCAGCTGTTGTAAAGGTGTCCAAATGCGATCTGCCACAATAACATGTTCTCTCCCCTACAGAGTCCTAACTTCCTAGAACTAATCTGCGAGATCAACAAAAGCCTGTTATTAGCTTGTCAAGATTGCTAAATTTTTCTCTTCTTAAAACTTTTCCCATCTAGATCTGGCAGAAAAATTAATTTCTTACTTCTATGCAAAAAATAAACCAAGTGCCATATTTACAAAAGAAATAAAACAAATTTAGAAGAGAAAAAGAAAACAAAAAGAAACCTAAATTGCTATTCAATTATAACTGGAAAAAGATAAAAAAAGTATAAAAAAAAGAGAAACGTGTCAACCAAGACAGCACTATTATAACCTGTGCCAAGGATTAAAAAATTATATACTAATGCAAAATTTGTATATCTCTAGTGTAAAGCTTTGCCTTAACATGTGTAAGTTTCTTTCTGATTATATGATCATTTTTGGATATTTCTTTAACCGAGGATCTAAACCTGTGAAGTAGCATCATATCTGTTAGTAAACAAAACATGTAGTTGTAATCTACCAGGTTGTCTGAATTTGAAAGGGGTAAACAATGCTGATCTTTTGATGGGGTAAGCTGTTTTGCCTACTTTTTTAGAAAATTTTGTTGAAAGCACAAGTGGGTGATAATAAATAGTATAGATCTAGTGCTTTTCTTTAGAAAAAGTATATATTTCTTAAAGAGTAGTAAAACAAGTAGGTCTAAACATACTGCTACTCTCCTTTTTGGTAAGTAATAAACTCTGAACTTGTTAGCAAATAATATATAAGAACTACTTCTAAATAACAAGTGCTGTCCTCATGGTGAGTGATAAGCTCTAAATCTATTAGCAGATAGCATATGAGAACTATCTCTAAATAATAGGTACCAGTTTATGGTTTTTATTAGTCTTATATCCTTTTTCTCAAACATATTTTACTGTTTTTTGTTGAAATTTTAGTTTTGAAAAGTTGGTCTGAGGAATCATCAGAAAGAGTTGATTATTATTGATTTGCTCAAAGTTTTAGAAAAAATTTTTATAGCTATTTTAATAGGTATTTTAATTTGGTTTAAAAATTTAAGCAAATATATATCAACTATCACCTAACCAAATTCAATAAATTTTTTTATTTAAATTCTATGAATCTACAGAATTTATAAAAAAAAAATTTATTAAATTTGGTTAGATAGTTGTTGAAATATCTTTGTACAAAGTTTTAGAAAAAACTTAGCTTCTATTTAATAGACATTTTGATTTTTTTAAAATTTTGAAAAAAAATATTTTAATAACAACTTGACCAAATTCGATGAAAATTTTTTTATTTGAATTTTATGGATTTATAGAATTAAAATAAAAAAATTTTCATCAAATTTGATTAGGTGCTTATTAATATATATTTGCACAAAGTTTTGGAAAAAATTTTGTATAGCTATTTTAATAGGCATTTTGATTTGGTTTAAAACTTTGAGTAAATATATATTGACAGTTACATAACCAAATTTGATGAAATTTTTTATTTGAATTTATGAATCTTTAGAATTTAAATAAAAAAAATTTATTAAATTTGGTTAATTGGTGTTAAGATATTTTTGTTTAAAAATTAAGAAAAAATTTAGCATAGCTTTTATTTAGATAAACAGTTTAATTTTTTTCTTAAAACTTTGAATAAAAATATCTCATTAACCACTTAATCAAATTCTATAAAAAATTTTTATTTGAATTTTATAAGTTCATAAAATTTAAGCAAAAAAAGTTGTTAAGATATCTTTGCTTAAAGATTTAGAAAAATTTTGATATAGCTTTTATTTTATAAGATATTTAATTTTTTTTAAAACTTTAAGCAAAGATATCTTAACAACTATCTAACCAAATTTGATAAAATTTTTTTTATTCAAATTTTATAAATCTATAAAATTCAAATAAAAAAAATCATCAAATTTGATTAAAGTTATTAAAATATTTTCATTTAAATTTTCAAACAAATTTGTCTAAAAATTATTTACAGATTAAGAAATAATAAAAAAATATAAGTAGGTTTTAGAGATTTAAATAGAAACTCTTATTTTATTTTTATTATAATCTAAGATAATAAATACAAAAATTATTTATATTTAAAATTGCATAGTAAATATGAATAAAATAGTATTTTAATCTCATAGTTAGATATTTATTTGATTGGCTAATATAAATCAATTGTCTAGATAACTTATTTATATATTTTTAAAGTACTTTTTGAAAATGTAATGTTTTACTAATAAAAAATTACTATAAAAACTATTTTTTACTTTAAAAAAACATTTATATTTATTCAATCAAACTCTCTTTTGCAGATCCTCGTACTAAAACTTAGCTAAAAAAAATTTGAAATAGCAAGCCAGGAGCTCTAGCAAACAAAACTCTAGTAATAAAACAAAGTAAATTAATATCCAAAGTTACAGTAGGTTTATTAGAACCAACAGATATCCAAATACTCAGGAAAGAAAATAGAAACAACTTTGCCATTTTTTGTAAAATTTTTTGTCAAAAAAGTCTATTTTGAGGATTTGGCTTTAATCCTGTAACATAGATCAGTTGTAACAACAAACAACATGTAACATATTAAAGCCTAAGCAAACAAAAGAACACGTTAACAATATGAGTATTAGTTAATTATACCACATTGAATATTGCACAAAATACAAACAATATAGTGATAGAATCATATGACAAGAATGAAAAAACATGCTAGATACAAAAACCTTTTTATAAAAGACAAACAAGAAAGAGAGAATCTGCTTAGAACCATTAACCAAGAAGCACTAATATCAGAAGATAAAAAAGTCACAACATGGTTAGGGATAGAGTTGGCAGAGACAGTAAGCCTAATTAAAAAAATAATAAAAATGTTTAATTAGATTAGGTATAAAGAAGCAACAAGCCAAACCCTAACAAACCTTAAGCTTGAACTATACAAAGGTCCTTTGGTTTTGGAGGAGGCCAGAACCAAAGAAGCACCAAATAGCAAAAAATCACATATTAAAGAGATGCTCCTGCTAACAAAATACGAAACTATAGATTATGGAGTCAAAGATTTAATTAACAATATAGAGCCCAAGCAAGACCTAAAAGAAGACCTCTCCACAAAATATGAGTTACTAGAAATGTCTATACACAACCCAAAACAAAATACAAAGGCCTCCAGTTTTGAGTTAGACAAAATAGCTCAAAAGTGAAAATACATAAAAGATGTTACATCTGAAAGTAGTAAAAAGGAGAAATAGCCCAAGTTATATAGCTTATATCTAGTATGTTACAAACTAAAAGAGCTAGACATAAATTTAAAATAAATCTTACAGTTGGAACTTGCTATTCAAAACAAAAGCAAACCAAATTAGAAGATGCTTTAGATATTATAGTAAAGCAAAAATTAAAAGCTTTATGCCACATAGCAGAACAAAAGCAGCTATAGTTAAAGTGGAAGTAAGAAACCAAAGTAGATTAGAAGTATTAAAGAATATGTAGGGAATACACTTTGATAAAGGTAAAATGATAAGAGTAACTTAAGAGTTATTTGATAAAGAAACAATCTTAAAAAGAAGTAGATTCATTAAAAACCTGCCCACAAGTGCTATTGAAACTGATTTAATATAGCAGATAAAAAGAGTAAATACTAAAGCAGTATACATATCAACAAATAGTTATGGCAATCAAAGAGGCTCAGTGTCAATATACTTTGCATCCAAAGAAGACCTAGAAAAAGCAGTTCAACAATCAGTCTTTTATTTTAATAAGAAACTTGTTTGGGCAGAGTGGTTCAATAAGAAAAATAAAGGCTCAACTCGCAAAACAGGTTTTAAAAATAGAGGTCTTCTTGTGAAAGAATTAGACATAGGCCCAAGAAAAGAGAAAAAAAAAATGGTCACACAAGAATCAACAAGGCAGAGCAAAGAAAATTTCAATAAAAAATCTAAGAAGAAAGGAGCCGGCTATTTGAATTATACAAATAAAGCAGAAGAGAGTAGTAATCCTAGCATATTCTTAACTTTGCAAAAAATTCTAGAAAGACTAGACAAAATTGAGAAGCAGCAAGAACAATATTCTAAAAGAAAACAGAACAAAGATAAAAAAAACAACTGTTGAGAAGTTTTTGAAAAGAAAAGCCTTCCTAATTACTCCTAAAAGTTGCCAAGGGCGAATCAAGTTTAATAGGTGTGAACCCTGAAATGAGAAAGGAGACAGGAATAGTAGAAAAAAAGAGAGAGGAAGATTTAAGAATTATTAAACTTGGAGCACACAATATTAATGGATTAAAGGTCAACAAAAATAAGGTAGAAATATTGATAGATTTTATAGAAAAAGAAAACTTCAATATTATGAGGATATGTAAGACGAACATTACAAATAATGAAGACAAGTGGTTTATTTAAAAAATTGAAAAGCATATAGGAGTATGGTCTAATGTAGAATGCAAGAAAAATAAGGGTTTTGGAGTAGGGTTTATTATTAACAAAAAATAGGCAAGCTATATAGCATCAGTAGACAAAAGCTCAGCATACCTAATTGAGCTGGTATTACGATTCAAGAAAATGGATTATTTTATAATCTGTGCATATGCATCACCCAATGATGAGGCAGAAAAAAAAAATTAGGAAAAGAATAAAAGAACGAGTCTTGCAGGTTGCACAAAAAAAAAGAGTAATTATTTTAGGCAACTTCAACTCCAAAACAAAAAAGAACTTGGCAGAAAAAAGAAAAACAAGAAAAATATGCAAAGTGATAGGACAACTGTTTGAGTTTCTTGAAGACAAAGGCTATACAGATTTGGGGCAAAGTATCAACATAGATAGCCACAGTAGTACATAACAAGGCAGAGGAGTAGAGACAAGAATAGATTATATTTGGGTATCTAGAGAATACAGATCAAACTGCCTTAAATATGAAAATATAGATGCAAAAAACATTACATATAGTAATTACTATATAATAGGTGCAACTCTGCTATCAGATATAGGTCTACATATAAGTAAAAGCGCTACATATAGAAGAGCAAGAACTAAAAGAATAGTGTTTGATATAAAAAACACTACTGAGGAGAACTGGCAAGAGTATAGTAAAGTTCTAGACCAAATATTAGTTAATAAGTAGACAAAGGCCACAGAGCAATATAAAAATAGTGTAGTAAGCATAGATACAAAATAGAACATTATTTATAATACATTTGAAAAAGCTGCAAAAAAGATGCTGCTCAAAGAAAAAGTCCAGAAAACACTAGTGCAAAAGCTGCCAGACCAAGCACTACAAGTGGCAAGAAAGAAAGTCAAAGAGTTTAGCAAGCTCTGTAAAAGATGTAAACACAATATGCTAAAGACAATAGAAGCCTCAGACAAAGTTTTAATCAAGATCAAAATAAAAGAGATTGAAGAATATACAGAGGAGAAAGAACAAGTAAAGGTAACAACCTGGTCTGAAGATTTGTATACATGGCTTGCAATGCAAAGAAAAATAGCATATCATATCTGGAACAATAAAAAGAAAGCTACAGATAAGACAGAAATTAAAAGAAAAATCGAAGAAAGAGAGAAGATGCTAGTAACCAACCCCAAGAGAATGCTTAATAGTATATTAAACAGATACAAAAATAGCATTAAACTCGATAGAGTTTTAAAAGAGGAGGAAGATGCATAGCATCTAGTAAATAAGGAAGAAGATATAAAGCAGGTGGTATATAGTTACTTCAAAAGGCAGTTTGCAAAGCATGATACAAAGCCAAACCAGATAAATACTTTCTAAAAAGATCAGTACAGTCTACTTGAAAATGTAAATACATTATGGTACAAGAAGCTCTTTAACAAAATATTTGTTGAGGAATGGCATGCAGCACTTGAAAAGACAAGCAACAAGTTGGCACCTGGCAATTTGAGAATTATATACTCTCTAATTAAAAGAGCAGGAATAAAAGCAAGAGGTTTCTTCAGAGAACTTGCTTTACAATGCCTAAAAGAGAAAAAAATCTTAGAGAAATGGAAAAAAAGTATTCTGTACTCTATTTCTAAAAAGGAAGTTTAAAACTATAACCTGGCAAATATAAGACCCATCATGCTTCTAGAAATATTCTAGAAGGCAACTGTGAGAATTCTAAATACAAGATTAAGCAAGATTTGCTATGAAAAGATGATATTAAGAGGGCCCAACTTCGCAGAGCTCCTAGGAGACTATACGAATTCCTCAATTCAGATACTAATATATATCCTCAAAAAAGCGAAAGAAAAAAATAAAGAGCTGTGAACTTGCTACAAGATATGAAGAAAGTCTTTGATTCAGTAAACTTAGAAATGTTAGACCTTGCAATTTATAGAATTAAGTTATCAGACAAAATAAGAGAATTCATCCTAGACCTATATAAAACAGAAGAGTAGAAGTTATAATAGCTTTCGGGAATATAGAAAAGTTCATAGCTGAAGATAGAATAGACCAAAGAGAGATCATTTCACCATTAGTGTGGTATATTTTTTACGACCCACTTTTAAAGGCTATACAAGAAGCAACTGCGTCATATTTTCACATAGACCTAAATTAGCCAGCCAACCTATCCTCGAATAAAATCAATAAAAACAGCTAGCACCAAACAACAATAGCATATGCTGATGACATGACATGGATAGCAAGATCTAAAGAAAACTTAAATAGAATACTAGAGTTAGCAAGAGAGTTTTACCAAATAAATAATATTAGCATAAATGGAAAGAAGTCTAAACTACTCGTTTTCAACAAAAAGATCAAAAAGAAAGAAGAAGTAAAATTCAGAGAAAACAATAAGAAAGTTTGGTATAAAAAAGAAAAAGAAGTAGCAAGGTTTTTCAGCATATGGGTCTCGGAATGTATGAGTAAAGCCAGCACAATAAAGATAATTCTGTAATTAAGAAAGAAACAGAAGAGCTTAAACAAATAGTCCTGTAGAAAAAAATAACAAATAGCTAAATAATATATATTAACAACAGAGCACTAATATCTAGAATCGAATACAGAGCACAGACAACAATGCTAAGCAAAAACATATGCAAGGAAATACACGGTAAATTTCTCAAAGTGGTCAAAAACAAATGTGGACTAGCAACAAATACTCCCAATAGAGTAATAAATCACAAAAAAATATTGGGAGTATAGCTTTTATGGAAATCAGTTATAGCATATTACGTGAGCAACTTCACACATAGAATTAATGACACAGGCACATTAGGGCAGATAACCTGGATAAGAATTAAACAAATGCAACTGAACAATAAAAATACAAAAAGCATTATGAGCCTTAACAAAAAGCAAACAAGTAGTCTAAATATATTAAATAATCTAAATGTGCATATAATTAAAGAGACATGAAAAATAGGTTTAAATTTAAAAGTGATGCCTTTGAAACAGAAACACTTATTACAAAAAAAGAAACAGAGATCTATGATTTACTTGACTCCAAATATAAACAAGCCTTTTGTAAAGAGAATAAGCTTAACTTCTTTATCTTAGAACAAACAATTAATAAGAGTGGAATATACATGTTAAACTAGATTCAAATCAAGAAAATACGGGAAATAAAAGGGTCTGGGAAAAAGCTTGCCTGGTTTAAGAATTTAAAAATGATAGCAATTGAGGACACAGAGTTAAGAACAATTAAAAAATCTCTCAATATCAGACAGCCCAATTCTTATGCAATTATAGCAAAACTAGAATATATAACGAAAAACAATAAGAAAAGAGAATAGATCATGTTCGCAGATAAGGCAGGGGTAATAAATCTAGGTAGGATAAAGAAAAAGAAAACAGAGAGTGCTTTTGAGATAAATCACTAGGTAGAAAGCAAAGATTATCCAGAAGGTGGCTCTATAGTACAAAAATGTCTAGGATACAATCTAAATCAAAAACAAAGTGAAGAAGAGTGTGTTTTTAGCAAGAGGTTCAAAAGTACAAAACAGGCCTTACCAAAATCATTATTTGTATATAATGAAAAAGAAAAAAGAATATATGATGAAACTAGATAATTTATTAATGCAAGTGAAAATCAAAGAGTTAGACACACATAAGAAAATCACCCAAGAGGTGTTAATAGAGACACTCAAAAAGAAAATAATCGCTAAATATATTAAACAAGAAATAGCCCAAAATATCCTTAAAGACCTCAACAAAAAAGCAAGAAGAGTATCCTCTTGGAATGCATATACAAATGGGTCTTTCAAGAGACCAGAACTGCACCAAAATAACAGCAATTTTATAGATATAAGCTGGATAGCATACCCCAATCTAGACGAAGGAAAAAGCATTACCTCAAAAATTGAATTTAATAGCACTATACAAGACTGGCCATCATCTACAAAGGCAAAACTCGGGGCAATCACAACTCTTTTGCTTGTCATGCCAAGAAAAAGTAAAATTAAAGTGTATACAGATAGTGCAAATGCAATTCGGCTTATTGAACAAAACAAAAAAAAATTAAGTACTAGAGAAGAGTTGAAAATAAGTAACAGAACAATACTCAAAGTAATATACAAATGCACTATTACCAAAGAGCTTGAAGTAAGCTTCATAAAGGTCAAGGCCCATAGCAGAGTAGAAGGAAATGAAAATGCGAATAGGCTTGCCAATAAAGGCTGAGAAAGCACATGCATAGTCTCTTTTGAGCCTGGCCTGATCAAAAGCATACAAGTAAACCCAGTATAGAAGAGTCATATAATAGATCAACTTGTAAAGAAGGTGGTAGATGAGGTGACCAATACAATATATGACACAGAGTAGAAATATTTTATAAAAAAAGAAAGTAATCTTGAAAGTAGCAAACTAGAAGAAGATTACAAGTAGAGAGAAACATGGGGTCTAATAAATGAAGTAAAAGGACAGAAATGCATGATAGTATTTATTGACTTGTGAACTTTTCTTTTATCAAATTATTTTGGCTACAATAGTAGTGCTTTTAAGAGGTGGCAATTTTTTATGACCAAATATTTTTCAAATTAAAAATCTTACATTTTGCAATGCAGCTCTATAATAGTTTTTGATTTTGTAAAAGCTAATAAATAAAAAATAAAAGTTAGTATATTAAAGTAAAAAAAATAAATAAAATGATTTTAAACTAGCAAAAAACAAAACAAAATTAAATGATTAAAACTAATAGGATACAAATATATATATATTTAAGTAAAGATATTACATACTTGACTATACCAACTTCTGTGAAAATTGTTAGTGAACTCATTTTTACTAAAGTTTGATATATACTTAGAAAAGTTTTCATTAAGGTAGCCCTTAAGAGCTTTTTTTAGTATACTTTGAGTGGGGTAAACATGCAATGAAAAAAGATATTTGATAATGCCTGTATATATATTCTATAAAAGCTTAAAAAAAGACCAAGTACTATACTATATTATACAAATAAAGTACTTACTTATGTTCAACATTTTTAGAGAAAGTTCTTTTTCATGTTCATTCTTTAAACACTTAAGTTTATTATTTAATTTGTTAAGTTTTTGGCAATTCTGCTTTACTAAAAGATAAAGCTATATATTCTGCTTAAATATCAGCTCATTGACTTTTCTTCAATAACTAGCATGTTCTTATATTTATTATTGTAAAAAAAAAAAAAAAAGGTTTCAAAAAAAATAAAATAAAAAATAACCCAACTAAGAAACAATCTAAAAATCTAAAAATCAAAAAAAACAACTTATATACAGTACTATTATAATTATATGGTTGTTTCTAATTGGGTAATCATTGATCTCGGGATCAAAATCTAGATTGTGTTCAGAATCTAGATCTAGATTGTACTCAGAATCTAGATCTAAATTGTGCTCAGAATTCTAATCTAGGTAGCACTTGAGATTATGACCTTGACCTTTTTTCTCTTTCTTACAAATGTCATGGTAGTGGTGACAAAGATCTATTTCGTTTGCTAGAATACAATAGTGTTCGACTAGGCTAATGTTCAGATCAACATTCAGATCTATATTCATTAGTTTGAGAGGATTGGCATACAACTAGGGTTCAGTCAGATATTTGTGATTTTTTACCTTTATCACTTATTTTTGAAAAAATGTTTTGTATACTAAAAATGCTATTGTCAGAATTATCAACATTATCATATTTATTATTTAATAGTCAATGACGAGAAGTATTTAATTGATATTAGTTTTGGTCAATGCCAATAGCCAGATATAAAGGTAAGTTGTAGTTTAAAAGTATATTGTTATAAGGTGTGTTGATATAAAGAATATACAATGTATTATAAAGTGTGTTGTAAGATGTGTTGTAAGGTATGTTGTAAGGTGTATTATAAGGATTGTAATAAGAATAGTTATGAGAAATATTATTATATAAAGTGATATATAAAGTGTTGTTGTAATAATCATTATTGTTAAGAGTATTGTTAGCAGTATTGATAGATATATTAGAAGTGTTGTTAAAAGCAATAGTAGGTGTATTGTTAGGAGGAGGATTGCTAGTAAGAGAATTGTTAGAAGAAAGATTATTGGTAGAAGTGTTGTTGGGATGAGTGTTGTTGGTAGAAGTAATAGTAGTATTATTAGTAGAAGTGTTGAGAGTGTTGTTATTAGAAGCTATTTTAAAATTAAACTTTTAAAATTTCAAAATTCAAAATTTTAAAATGTCTTTATCTTTTTAAATTTCAATTATTTATATATAAAACTTTGGAAAAAATAACGATATTAATTATAATATATTATAAAACCAAAAGTATTATCTTATTCATTGTGTTTAGTCAACTTATATATAGTGACAATTTTTATTTCTAAGTAAAAGATAATAATATTAAAAAAAAAAAAAAAAAAAAAGATTATTATATTATTCATTGTGTTTGGTTAACTTATATATAGTAACAATTTATTATTTTTAAGTAAAAAATAATAATATTAAAAAAAAAAAAAAAAGAAATTATTATCTTATTCATTGTATTTAGTTAATTTATATATAGCTATTTCTAAGAAAAAATTAATAAAAATTAATATGATAACTCTTCGTTAAATATTATATGGTATTTTTTTTTAAAAAATAATTTTTTTTTTATTATGTTGATTAACTTACATATAGCTTTAATTGATAAAATCAATATAATAAAAATAGGTCTACAGTATATCACTTGTTTAACAACAATTTCCCCAACATCTATTTTTTCAACAATATTTTCCCAATATACTCCTTCTCCAACAACCATTTTCCCAACAACCACTTTCCTAACACACTCTTTTCTCTAATATACTTTTTTTTCTGACAACTACTTCTCCAATATCTTCTTCTTAGATATATTTTTTTTTTCAACTCAGAGAAAAAAATATATTTAAGAAAGAGGTGTTAAGGAAGTAGTTGTCAGAAAAAAAAGTATATTAGAGAAAAAGGTGTATTGCTAAAGTGGTTGTTGAGGAAATGGTTGTTGAAGAAGAGGTATATTGAAAAAATATTGTTGAAGAAATAGATGTTGAGAAAATTGTTATCAGGCAAGTGATATAGATCTAATAAAAATTAATGCAATGCACTTGTTGTTAAACATTATATAGTATTAAAAAAATATATATATATATCTTATTTATTCTAACATTTTCTCTTTTTTTTTTTTTTTTTCAGCGATCCTGCCTTTATTCATGTGAACTACTATATGATTTATATACACTCATATATTAAAATTCTTATAGCTTATTGTTCTAATCTAATAAAGACTCACCA
>CAJVPU010001536.1:0-12655 GCA_910591775.1 Dentiscutata heterogama | reverse complement strand
TCGTAACTATCCGAAATAAAGCTCATGCCAATGGCCTAAGTGGTCATCTTTAATATTAAAAAAAAAAAAAAAAAAAATTATAAATATTGTTAGTAAGCTTGTTATTTAGGCTTTTTTTAAAAAATTCTATGCAAAGTATATAATAATTATAGTATAAATCAGTATTTTTACTCACTTTATTTTTGCTAGATTATTACTTTAATTTTTTTTTTTCTATTTGCTTAACAAGTTGAATTTTATTATTCTAAAAGTTTTGTATTCTATTTAAACTACTCAAATTTAATTTATTGGTTTTTATAACATGAAACTTTTTAAATAAACCCAACTAGCTGGCTTTTTTTTTTAAATTTTATATATAACAATTTCATAAATTTTTTTAATTTTTTTTTAAAAAACTTATCTGGTTATTAAAATTTTTTTATAAAAATTTCAAATTTAACCTGGCCAGTTATAAAAACCAATTAATTAACTTTGTATAATCTTACTTAAATTTATATATATATTTTGTTAGATAAATTGGCTATAAAGATAGGTGGATTTATTTGGATTTAGTAAATATTATTAAAATATGGTATAAAAACTTCAAGTTTGCTTAGTATATTTTATAGAGAAGATAGGCTACACAAGCCTTATAAAAAAGTGTATAAATTATGATATCAATTAATTGTATAACATAGGTGTGGTGATTTAGTGAAGTAGTAAAGTTGTTATACCTTTATATGGCAGGTCTAAAGTCAAATCCCATAGATGATATTTTTGAAAAATAAGCTTGTGATATAGTGACTATTATGATCGATTAGTTGGATTCTAGAACTTGTAATTTTGATAACACCATGTTTACATGGGAGTTTCAGTATATAAAAGGTCAAGAAACTGTGATAATCAAAATCTATTTAAGAAGTCCCAAGTTGGAAGTAGCAGTGACCTTTGACAATACTACAGAAAAACCAAATTTGAAACTGAAAACTAAGATCAGAAAACCAAGCAACCAGGTTTTTAAGTAGGAAAACACACTAGCCAAACCACTGGCTTACTACTAGAAGAAAAAAACTTGTGCTCTAAAAATATATACCAAGGGAAGAGAGACTATAAGGTACTTAGAGCTTGGGCAGACCAACCCTTTCAAGTTGCTGGCTAGAAGTAAGAGAGAAACCAGTAAGAAATTTGAGAAAGAAGAAAGTTAAAATATGAGTATCAAGGTTGTTGTAAACTTTGCAAGAGCAGGGAGTATGTAATAGGCAACTAAGGTTGTGTCTTGAAATATAAATCAGGTTATGGAAGTATTCAAAAAAAATAGCTTGAGACATGAACCTGGTGGTGGCAACACAACATGTACTAGTTAGAAAGAAGTTACTGAACAAGCAAACAAGCATATATATAAGACATTAGGGTGTCAATCATTAGTATAATTACAAAAATAGTGCAAGCAGCATAATGTAGATCACTAATCAGGATTTTTTATATAAAATTTTATAATCTGCATACTCTAATTAACGCTTATGAAAAATTCGCTTGACTGCGCTTTCAATTTCTTCTGCGATATTTAATATTTTTTAACTTTAACAACTTTATATGTTTTACTAAATATATCTTTATCTTGTAACAATGTTAAAATTCTATTTAGGTATTTTCCTATCATATAAAATACCTTTTGAATTTCTTCTTTTTTTGCCGTTTTTGGTAAGAACTAATCAATTTTCAAATTGTATATATTTATGAAAATTATTTGTTAAATTGGTAATCAATAAACTGAAGTAGATTTTTATGAGGCCATACAAACTTAATAAATTGGCTCTCATAACCGGCTGGATCAAATTCTACAAAATTTATAACTATATTATTATCTGGAAGGACTTTTAGATATCTACAAAAAATTTTATATTTTTTATATATAAAATTTTTTAAAAATATAATTAAAAGCTGAGTTACTAGTCATTTTTAAAAATTTTATATTATAAGAACCAAAAATTAATTTGTATGGCCTAATGGGTAAGCTTTTTAAAAAATTTTTTACTATGAGTATAATATTTAATATAACATACAACTCTCTCATGTCCGCATATTTATTTTTCAGGTTAACAAATCAGACAACCTAATCAGGGTTGGCATGGACTGGTCAATGGTCAAGCTTGACCAGACCAGTTTGACCAATTTGACTAGTTGGTCAAAGGGTTTAGTATTGGTCAAATTGGTCAAAGGATATTTAAATATATATATTATATATATATATATATTTATTTATTTATTTATTTTAGATACTAAATTTATTTAATTAATAGACTAGACCATTTGACCAATTCGACTAGACCATTTGACCAATTTGACCAGACCAGTTTGACCAATGAATTTTTGGTTGACTAGTAATTTGACCAACCCTAAAAGTAATGTAGACAACTTATATCAACAACAAGATGAATATTTGTGAAGTTAATACCCAGAACTAGTACAAATACAAGTATATAATACTAGAGAAACTAGTATAAAAATTGAAGATGATTTACCAAAAATGAAACCAGAAGAACACAGACCTAAAACACTACTACCACTAAAGAATAATCTCTATGAATATGCATTAATATCACAAAATGATAGTAATGAATCATTACATCTAGAAAAAGAAATATTTAGTATTGAATTATCACAGTACCAACCTATAGTGTTGAACAAAGACAATCTAAACCAAATATACAAAGTTTTAGCACATATATCAAATGAAATAAGAAGACACATTATACCCATACTAGAATCTGGAATATCAAACAAAAACTTGTATTAAGACCATATATGTGGACTGCCATTAGAATATCCAAAAAAAAAACTATTTAATACAGACACCAATGCATTTAGCTCAAAATGGTATTGTTATACAAAACGGCATAATCAATGATAACAAAATAAGAATGATCAACTATATGGAAAAACCTATATTAATACCAGAAAATTATCATATTGGTAATCTTGAAAAGGTTGTTAAAATAATAGAATTAATGTTGCTGAGATGTTATCTAAAAAAAAGGATAAGCGATAGGAAATGCAGGTCGAAGAAAAAGAAAAAACTAAAAAAGAATAACTTGAAATATTATTAAAAAATACTACACCAGAATACAGAAATAAGATGTTACCATTATTCAAAGAATATATAAATATATCCAGAAAAAAATATGAACATCTAACAAAGACTTTTTTGAACCAATAATATTAAAGTTAAAGTGTGATAAAAAAGAAATGCCTTTGAGAGATAAAGCAAGAATGCCAAGACAATACTTGAAAAACAAAATAGAACAAGCTAATAAATTATTTAAAGAACTAAGAAAACAAGAATTTATTAGACTATTGAAAGCTATATAGGTATCACCGTTAGTTATTATACAAAAGAAAGATGGATCTTATAAAGTTACAATAGACTATACAAAACTTAACCAATATTTAGAAGATGATCCATACAAAATACTACATATAAACACTATACTACAAAAACTAGCAAGATATAAAATATTCTCTACACTAGACTTTATAGCAGCTTATCATCAATTCAAACTAAGAGAAGTTGACAAACACCTTACTACTGTATTCTTTCTCAGAAAAGGCAAATTTGAATAAAATGTAATCCCAATGTGATTAAAAACAGCACCAGCATATATAATGAGATACATGTATGAAATTTTTAGAGATTTACTCTTTGTATATGTATATATAGATGATATGACAATTGGAAGTAATTCATCTGAAAAACACTTTTAATATCTCAAAATGGTATTTGAATGCATCAAAAAAGCGGGCATGAGTTTAAAACCCGATAAATGTGAATTTTGGGTATTAAAAACACTTATATTAAATTATTTAGTAGAATACAGAAAGATACATCCTAACCAAGTAAAAATTAAAGAAGTAGAAAAACTTAAAGTACTAACAGATATACATGGAGTATGATCATTTACAGAATTTATGAATTATTTCAGAAGATACATTCAGAACTTTGCATTAATTGCAAAACCAATTTATAATCTATTAAAGAAAAATGCTAAATTCGAATAGACAAAAGAATACCAAAAAGCATTTGATATATTGAAAGGAAAAGTCAAAAATGCGATAGTATTAACATATCCAAAGAAAAGATACCAATTAATAATAGAAACTAATGCATCTGACAATGGAATAGGTATAGTATTAAAACAAATAAACCCAGAATTAGCATATTATAAAACCAAACAAGCCAGAGAAAAAGGCACAGAATATGAACCAACCAAATCAGAAGAAGAAATTATAGAATTTGGGTCTAAATCTCTAACATCTATACAAAGAAAATGGGGTTCTACCATAAAAGAAATATATGCAATATATTACTATTTATTAAATTGGAAACCCTATATTAGAAATAAATTAGTAATAGTATAAACAGATAATACTGAAATATCTGATACATCTGAAAAAATGGTCAGAAATGATACAATATAAAAATAGCTGATACAGTTACAAGATTTCAATTAGAAAGTTGAATGGATTGAAGATACAGACAACAAAATTGCAGATTACTTATCATGATATATGAGACTAGATGAAAATGGAAAACAAGTTGTAACATTATAAATAGGAGTACAAGATAAAGAAAATTAATAAAATCTAAAAAATATAACCATATTTTCACAGATCAACAACTTATAAAATTTTCAAAAATAAATAGTTCAGAAACTCGTGATGAAAGTACTACCTTATAGACAACTTGTACAAAATTTTAACAATGAAGAAAAATGCATACAGTATCTATAACAGAAATCAATTTTACTAAAAGAAATCAATTGTTTATCATGTGGCCAAGAAATGCCAAAATGTTTAAGTACAACAAATGTAACTGCCAAAAACAGATATCTTTATTTAATAGGACAATATTCATGAATGCCTGATTATCATGTAATGAGATATAAGAAATTGTCTATTTATGGCTAATCAAAGCAAGACACAGCACAATACACGATTTTACTAATTACTATGAAACAATAATACTGTGATGGATGAAAACATTACACCAAAGTGTGTACCACCAAATAAAGGAATCACATGAAAGAATTGGAGGACCTGATATCATTGTAGAAATAGATGAGTTATGGTTCTACAAACAAAAGGATGGAACAACAATATGGGTATTTGGAAGAGTAGTGAAAACACCTAACAAAAAGTTATTTGCAATAATAGTTAAAGATAGGACACAAGATATATTGATATACTATATCTGGAAATATGTTTACCCACAATCAGTAATCTATTTGAACATGTGGAAAGGCTATCATAATATTTATGAGAAACTTGGAATGCAACATCACACTATCAATCACAGCAAAGGTATGACTGAAACAGACTTTGACCTCATAACAGAAAAAATTAAAGTCATACATACCAATAGCATTGAAGCAATATAGCGCGTATTGAAAGATGTAATACCACCAAGAAGTAAAGATAAGAAAAACTTGCAACCACACCTAAATGAGTTTATCTAGAGATACCAAAATATACAAATAAATATTTGGGATGTGTTACTAAAATATTTACATGATACCAATTATATAGATAATCTATAATCAATCAGTAATATGAATTACTTAGATAATAAAGATAAGATGACTTTATTGAACCTTTAATAAAGATCTGAGATAAGAAGTATCTATAAAAGAAACCTTCAAACTATGAAGAAGGTCATCTAAAACATATTAGATAAACCCAACTACACCCTAAAATATATTCTGAAACAATGTCTTGATATGAATACTTTTACCTGCAAGTTACAAAAATAGCAACTACTGTAAAAAGTGCCAAGAAGAAGTCAACCCTAAAAAATGTGATGATTATATTGAAAAAAGACACAAGACTCTAGTTTAACAAACAAGAGGAGAAAATTTGTCAAAATGGTCAAGACAATTGAAGAAGCTATCAAAGTCACCAACCAAGAATTTAGAAGAATGAATATCACCAACATTATTAAACTAATTACCTTTGAAAAAGAAAAGAATAATTTATTCTACTTTGAAGTAGAAGAAGAACCATGCAACCAATGTGTCTGGTGCACAAGAATCATTACTGAGAATATTCAAGTTTATAAAGAAGAATGTCTTTCTGAAATAAGGAAACAAAAGAGGCACTATGACCTCGAAAATGCTAAACAAAGATACAAAAACTTTACTAAGAAAGTTAACTGGAAAGAAAATGTTACTAAAAGATGTAACGAATATGAAGTATTAACTAATAGAAATCATAATTGTAAAAACAAATTCCTCATGCAAAAAATTGACTTTACCCAAAAATGATTTGGAAGAGTAGGACCTCCTAAACAATTTATACTAGAAAAACTAGAATTTCGCAAGAATAAATCATCAGTAAAATTTATTTGTGAAATCTGTAATGAACTAGGTCACTCAAATAGGAACTGCCCAAAGAATGAATGTTGAAAATGTCATAAACAAGAACATCAAGCAAGAAACTGCAAAATGTCCATTTCAATCAATAGAGAAAGAGTTATTTTAGACTCAGATACAGAAAATGATGAAAAACAAGAATCCTCTAAGGATGCTAACCAAAATGAAGAATATTATAACACTCGAGCAGGATGAATCCCAAAACAACTAATTAAAAATAATGAAAACATCAAATGTGGATATAATATTAACTTTATTAAAAAAACTGAACTAAACATTTATTATTGCTGTAATAAAAAATGCTACCAGATCATTATGAAAGACTTATTCTTTTTGCTAAAAGGTAATTATGTCAACCCTTATGACTACCAGAATGAATTCTTTTTAGATAAAATAGTCTGTAAAAGATGTTACCAAGAATATGTTAAACACCTCCTGATTCTAGATTAAAGATCTATCAAATACCAAAAACAGAACTAGAAAAAGGAAATAAAAAGAAGTGTACTGTATGCTTTAAAAAAAACTGGAAGAGACATATGGTATATAACTATAAATAAAATTTCTTTTATAACAAAGAGAAAAAAGTAGCATACGAACTTTACTACAGTTACAGACACTGTGATATACCAAGAGTTCAAAGAGAACTAGAAAATATGACTAGAGAAATTTATAGAAATCAGACAATGAATGAATTCAAGATATTCTGAATATTCTAATTCCTTAAAGAAACATCATAAGACCAATAGGAAGACTCTGAAAGATGAGAACAACTTATAATCCTGCACACAGATAGAATTAGAGATTAGTTTAACCACCATTCTCCAGTATTAGAAGCAGACCTTAATGATGATGAATTATTAAACAGAACCTTTAATGAAGGAGGAAACAAAACAAAAACTTATTCTACTAACCTCACACAAACAAATAATCAAATAGCCAAGGAACAAGAAACAAAAAGCTGCATATTATGCCAAGAATGCTTAATGCAAAAAAAGATATTAGATTTAATTTTTAGAATTTGCTTAGAATACTTTGAAGATATTCAAAATTCATTAACACCTGAAAAAATTGCAGAAAATAATGTAAAAAATGAAGAATGACAAAACCAAGCAACGTATAGACCTTGGAAATAGGAATTTAACCCAGAAACTGACAGTGTAGAAGTCATTACTATTCGATGCAATAATTGCAAAATAACTGAAGGATTTATTAAAAAAGTAGTAACATATAGCCAAAGATACGACTTATCTGAACCAACTTCACCTAAAGAAATCAAGAGAAAAGATAATAAAGGAAGATGGTGTGTATATGAAATCTATAAAGAAGAAACTATACCACTACTCAATGTAAAAATTGTCCAACAATGAAACGAGTGAAAAGAAACTTCAAAAAACCTATTAAAATAAAAAGACTCTATCGAATCACAAAGGAATAAAATATCTCAAATATTTATTGAAAAACTAAAAGAAGGAACACCAGAAAACCCTATCCAAATATTTGATGAAATATCCAAAGAACCAATGGATATGAGAAATAATAATAATTTTATTCCACCACCATCCTCATTAATCTACCCACCAGGATACAATTACAAAGAAAAAGAATATAGAAGCCAAAATTTAAATTTACCACCAAATGTTCAAAAATAGTACAATTTAGAAAAAGAAACAGGCTATTATGAACAAGAAACTGTTGCAAACGAATCCTTTAATATGCCAGTATATAAAGAAAAATACTTTTTACCAGAAGAAACAAATGAAGAAGTAGATAATACTTCTGAAAGTTCTAAAGACCCCTTATTAGAAGAATATAGGAATACTATTCCAGACCTATCAGAATTAAAAGATAAATTTAAAGAAATTGAAGCAATAGTATGAAAATTAGCATTATCCTTATCAGGATACTCACTATTATCAACAATTTCAAACCAACAAGGAATTCAACAAAATAGTATTCAAATTCAAGAAAGTTGTGAAGAAATTAAACTGTTACAAGAAGAAAATAACCAACTCAAAAGAGAAAATATAGCATTAAAAAGAAAAATTGCAGATCTCGAAAAAATTATGATGACTAAGCAAGCATTAAAATTTATACGCTGTAATCAAGACTATAAAATTGCAACACTTTCAAGATTCAATGCATTCTATAATTTACAACTTCAACACTCTGGATTTGAAAGGGCATTAATGCAAGTAAGCCAATTAAATGAACTTTCTAAAAATTCAATTAACGATTTACAAATTGAAGAAAAATTTGAACAATTTGAGGAATTAAACAACATGATGAAGTAACAAAATATTAATTTACCCATAAATAGTTTATCAAATAAACAATATTTAAAAGCTTTTATTATTTACTAAATTAGCTATATTCTTATCATGTATTCACCTTGAAATTATTTTATCAATCGTATCAATATAAATATTTTTAAATCTTGCCTAATGCAAGCATATAAATAAAAACTATAAAAGTACAAATAAAAAAAATAAAGAATAGTTATAAAAACGCAGAGAAATTGACCAAGTCTTGAACATGCCAAAATACTAAACAACACTTTCTAAAAGTTATAAAACAACACCAACCTATAAAACTATAAAAAGATATACTATGTGTAAAAAGTGCAAACAATTAAATTTAACCTGTGATTATAAAATACCATATAAAGTTTGTGATAATGAAGAGAATGATATTTTACCAAACGTGACCTATACAAAGTACAGACAAAGATTATTAATTGTCAGGAACAATTAAAAAACGTGTATAGAGAAGCAACTGTAATATCAGATTACTTATGAATACCAAATATATATACAAGCCAATTATTAACAATAGAAAAATACTTGAAAAGTGAATGAACCAATTCAGAGGATTTAAATTTGTGAAAACACAAAAACCAAAACACCATGCTTGTACCAACTGTTAATTATCAAAATGATGCTGTGAAACAACTACTGGAAACACAAATTGCAACTATTGTATATGACAAGGACTAGACTGCTATTACAACCAAGACCAAAGAAGAAATAGATCACAACTAGTAACAGGCTATATCAATAATCATAGTATATGAATACTACAGTTTCTATTCTACAGAAAATATACGAAAAAATTATTAAAGCAAAACAAGTACAATAATAATTGACTTAGCAGAAAATGAATTGAACAAGAAGTATATTTATCCTGAAGACAAGGAATAAAACAATTAATGGAAGTTATTTAAACACCATTACAAAGAACAAGAGAATATTTTGATAATTTAAGGATACAATTTGAAAAAATTAGAGATGCAAGAATAACTGAAACAGTATCACCACAAGAATTCTACCCAATTTTAACAAACGCACAACTAACCTGAGTTAGACAAAATACTGCTATTGAAGCATTCAAAAACATTAGAAGGAATATTTATCAAACTCATATCTTAAATGCTTTAGTAGAAAACCTAGTCAGAGTAAAAAGGACATCCTTCGACATATTAATATTAGTCTTACTTCAGGATTTAGACCTCTTAATAGAATGAATTATTCTATTTGAATTAACACAAAACCTTGAAATTGAAATTCAAGCACTTGAAGAATTATTTAACGAAATATTACCTCTTCAACAAAACAGAAACTAAGAGACTTAGTATAACCTCAAAAGGGGGGGGCAATGGAAATAAAATTCTCACAAATTTTTTAACAGAATTTACAAGAAATTTATAATTTTCAAAATAAAACTGAAGAATTAATTAGTGATTTTCCACATCAAGATAATTATCCTGAACAAATTACTAGAATAATAAACGAAGACTATTTACTTTTTAGATTTTTCTGGAACCATAAACCTATATCAAGGAATACACTTTTAAGAACTATAAACCCTCATAAAAAAATCCTTGATCAAAGAAGTTTTGAAAAAATCTAACAAGATATTGAAAAAACTTTAGCAAACCTAATTGCAAGAACCAATTCTACAAATAATTTAAGATTAGGGACTATCTTAAAAACTTTATAGCTTGCAATAGCAATAAACTATTTATTACTCAATCCAACTTTCAAACATAGTATTACTAATAAGCAGGAAAGATATATATATACAGCTACTTACAGCAACTGCAAAAAAAATTAATCTTCTTAGAGAAAGATTTATAAATGATTTAGAATTAATACCAAATAGTTTAAAAACAGTATTATACTATATTACTTTTATTGCTTAAGACATATTATTCAATAAAGGAGCATCTATAGTACTAGACAAAGAACAAGAATTAAAAGTACTTGAGAAAGTAACAGAATACTCTGTTAACCCAAGCAAAAATAGACCAAGAAGCAAAAGCTTTTAATGGATTTAAAATCACAATAAAACTAAAGTGTGAAGATCTAATCCACGATTATATTCTAATAAACAGACAAATACCAATAAAGAATGTATGTAAATATTGCCTAGTACCACAATATCAAACAGTTTTCACTTTTAAAGAAACAGAAGAAAGAACTTATAATTTATTACAATTCTGGAAAACTGACGTGTTAGAACAACTCAGAGAAAAATTCTTACAAGAAAATCATAAAGAATTGAAAATAAAAAACATATTTGAATCTAAAAATTGTTTTAATTGGATCCAACAAGCAAGAATAATCCATGAAGAATATATTGAACTAAAGGAAGTACAATCAGACCCAAGAAAATAGTATAAATATAAACTATTAGATTAAGAATCAGACTGAAAGTATTTTCAAAAATGGTATCTTGAATTATTAAAACAAGTAGTAGAATTATTAGAACCAAGAGCCCAACTAGGACATATGGAGAATATCAAACTCCTGAACCAACAGTAAAACAATTATTAGAAAAAACATATTATGAAGATGTGCTTAAACCACAATATATCAATTAATGATAATTGAAGAAAGAATTTTAGTATATATCAAACTATCGAAATATATTTAAATTATTAAAAACTTTTTAAGAATTGCTAAAGAAATACAAGACTTATTCTCAAGAAACGAAAAAGACTTCAATACCAAGAAAGCATTTCAAAAATTAGCATTCAATATTCAAAATATTAAAATATATTTAAAAGCCTTACAAGCTTACACTTTAACCCTTGGACTAGAAATTATCAATGAGTTATTTATCAACTGATGAGGAACAAGTGTATCAAAGCCAAACCACTCAATTAGAATTAGCATACAGAATATAACTACACCAGAAAAAACATCAACTAAAGAGTTGCAACTAGAAATACCTACAACCACTCCCATAGCATCAAAAGGAGATAAAGAAATTATAACATATACTGACATACCAGTCAAAATTAATTATTATTTAACAAGATTTAAACAATTTTAATGACTACAATATTTAGATTAGAGAATCAAAAAATTGTTTAATAATAATATTTTAGTCTCACAGAAACAACTTCAATATTAATAATCAAACATCAATTGATAATAAAAGTAAAATTACTTTAATCATCTGCTAAACCATTTGGAAATTTATAGTACAGATAATATTAACTAAACCAGGACATTTTACCAAAATCTCTAATATACTATGAAAGGATATTATAGTATCCTTTGATAAAGAAGTACACCCATATTTACAACTGCAAGAAGAAATTACTAAAATAGAACATTTTGTAGTAAATTTAACCAGAGACGAATTAAATCAAATATTAATATACCAAGGAACTCTTAACGGCAACAAAAGCTTAAAAAAAGTATCAGAAACAAAAGCAATATTAAAAGATAAAGATTTCTATATTATTACTCTGTTCGATATCTTTATCTGGACACTTGATGAAGCAGAAGCCCATATTTGTATGAATTCTCATACGTGCAAGGAAACAATTTAGTGCATTATAAATAAAAAATAAGTATAGGAAGAAACTCAAAAAGAAATTAAGATACGTACAATGACAATATTCTGAAGAATTAATTAAATACCCAAATTTAGAAAAACTAGAACAGTAAAAACATATTGAAAACTAATTAAAAGAAAATATTGAACATATTAAAGAAATCTGTAAAAATAGATTAAGTAAAATTAGAGAGTTAATTAAACTAGTAAGAAAACACTAAATAGATATTAAAGAAAAACTACAAGAAAATCCTAATGACATTACAAAAACTGACAAAAAAGAAATATATTGTTATAGAACGAATTAGTTATTATTTTATTATTTTATTATTTATTATTATCTTAGAATATTATTATCTTGTATTATTATTAACATGTTGCTTAGTCGCTTAGTCGCTTAGTCGCTT